>BRZM01000424.1:0-77086 GCA_033238685.1 Lates japonicus | reverse complement strand
TGTACACACCTATCCTATTGTCATACACATAAATGCAACCAGTTTCCTCCTAAGGATACTTGATCCAAATCTGTGTTTGGACTGACCGTCTGAAAATTCTGTCCAGATAGGCTGACTCACCTTTGGGCTGCACACTTTCTCACAGCTCAGTTATTTACTGAATGTAGCATCATGTTGCATTTTATGATTAAAAACTGAAAGGTGTGTCCATTAAAGAGAGGTTCATTTACTGACAGATAATTTCTTTTTCCAAGATCCCGAAAGGCTGGACATCCTGGTCTTTATATAACCCAATAATAATTCAAACTTTACCCAATTCCCACAAGTCTCTTTACAGCATTTCAGGGAAACTCCTCTGATACGCAGCAACTAGTGTGAGCAGTAATGTCTGCCTAGGGTCTCACTGGGTACTCCAGCTTCCTCCCACAGTCCAAAGACATGCATGTTAGGTAAATTGGTGACTCTAAGTTGTCTGTATGTGTGAATGTAAGTGTGAATGGTTGTTTGTCTATATGTGTTGGCCCTGTGATGGACTGGCAATCTGTACAGGGTATACCCCGCCTCTCGCCCAATGACAGCTGGGATAGGCTCCAGCCCCCCTGCAACCCTTAACGGATAAGCGGTATAGATAATGAATGAATAGCCAACCTAAAGCTCACAATGTAACTTTTTGCAAATACTGCTTTATACTGTTTGTCTCAATATAACCAGTAAAATCAGAGATTTCAATATTTTAGATTTTATTTTTAGATTTCATTGTATATGATGACAAATGCAGCACTGTCATTCATAGGGACCCCATAGTAATAAGATGACATGGTCAAAGAAGAAGAAATAAATACCGCACCTCAGCAAAGTTATTGCTGAGCTACATTTAACAAGTGAAGCGAAGAGACAAACAGAACTCTATCAGTCACATCAGGGTGCATTTTTATTAGGACTATGGCTTGAATGTTGGTTTCATGTATTTTGTTGGCTTCCTGAGAAGTTGACTTTGCCAAGAACTGCAACAGAAGGAGGTTCAGTACTGATCAAGCAGCAAAGAACGGTTTTGTCAATTATTAAATAATCAATTTGTTGAATCAAATCATCAAAATTTTCCATTCCAACAATATACACTAACTCAAGCCAACCATATACCACCCACACATGGACATCTTTTTGGAGGGAGAAAATAAAGAACATTAAGTGTTTTGCGCTGGTCTTTTGGAGAGGATGCCTATGTATCTCAGAGAAAAAAAAACAAAACAACAACAACAAAAAACATTACTTCTTTGACTTCCAGATAAGCCACTTCAACACTTCCATCAACGACAGATTAAAACCTGAATAAAAACTCCAACGACAGCAAATTAAAACAATAGTTGTTTTTATTTGGCACAACACAAAAGTGCTTTATGATAACACTGCCCATGACTAGGTTTGGCATCAAAATGACCTCATGGTTCAATTGTTTGTTGCATTTGTCAAAAACTTGAAATACAACCTCTCCTTAAAACTGTATAAAATGTTGTCAGTTTTCTTTTATTAATAATTAGTAAGGCACCTCACAATTTTAAAACATAATTTGCAGATTTTGTGCAAATGTTTTAGAAATGTTTTTGGATGAAAGGTTTCTGTCTGCTTTGGCTTTTTGTTTGCTGCATTAAGAGCTCAGCATATAGTGTCAACACTGCAAAAAAAAAAAAAAAAAAAATTAAAAAAAAAAAAAAAAAAAAAAAAAAAAAAAAAAAAAAAAAATCAATCTAGGAATTAAACGTTTAGCAATGCTGTATATATTAAAAATCATTTCTGAATGTATTTATTGATTTTGCAGTGTAGACATATGGAACCTTAGGGGGTTTAAGTACAGCATCCTACAGAATAAGTACAGAATCCTATAAACCACAGAATGTTCTTACATAAATATGCTGGTTTTCTATCTAAGTACAAAGTACAAAAACACAGGTTCATCATATTTCTTGAAATCAATAACTTATCCCTACAAATTGCATTTTTGTTGTTATTGCAGACAAAACCCCCAGCTCATAATTTCACATTGTTTGGTCAGATATACAAGTCATTGTCAGAACAGTTGAAAGCAAGACAAATACATTTTTTCCATTTTTCTTATAAAAACATAAATGAAAATAAAGAATCTTTGGTAGCTAAGCAAAAATAGAATAAAAATGTCTATATATATAAAAAAAATGCACTGAAATACGAAGTAACAATAAGTAAACGGCTACAGCAAAGGGCCAACAAGGCAGAGATATCCAGCTTTGACTTAATAAGGAAATGCGAATAAAAAAGGACACGTTTATATTTAATATCACAAACAGATCATAAATTACTCAAGACCTTCACGATGCATCAGTCTCCTGACAGCATCCTGACGCCTTGATGCAAAGAGAACCACTGAGGTATTTCATCTGGATTACGTCACACTGGACGACAGGAGAGACATAAAAGTGCATAAGAATTAAACTCATGTCTGCTCCTGGTCTTATAGCAAACACTGGACTTGTTTCATTCCAAAATGCTGTTCCCTTCCATCAAGTGCCCCTATTCACATTCAGGTAGTACTTTTCCCATATTAGGTACGCTCATGTTTTCTTCTCACATTTACTTCTTCCCTTGCAGATTGTTCAACACAATGCAAGGAAGCAGTACAGTCAATACAGTATGTGAAGGAAGGAAGAGAGCAAGGGAACGTGGAAGGCACAAAAATTACAAATCCTTTGGATTGGAACACGTCCATTGTGTCTACTTGGTGGTTATCATTCAACTTGGTAGAAAGAACAATAATAGTGTTAAAACCATTTTTTGCAAAATACACCTATCACTCATATTTTTTTCCATATAAAAAGAAAAAGTAAAGTCATTGTTTCTGTAAAAATAAAACAGTCACAGCAGCAATGATACACCGTCTCTCTTCGGGTCACATGTTTGCCTGGTCACCTGATCTGGTGGAGATTATATCTACCAATCCGTGATCAGTTTGAGATTCTTCACTTTGTAAACGTTGAGAAAAACACTGCATTCACGTCATATGGGAATAACAATGGATTGCCCAAGGACTTGCAAGTATCCACACATTCAAACATAATAGATTTATTCTTTTAATAACATTACTAGATATTTCTGAGGATCTTGCACCTTTTCACATTCAAGATACATCCACCATAGTGAGTGATGCATTTTGATTCATTTTAAACAGCAAATCAAACACTATAATACTACCCACAAACACCTGCAACAACAAATAATTGTGCACTAGCATGGAAATTTGGGAATTGAAGTTATGTACTGACTTAAATGATACAAAAATGTATTTTTGTTGAAATAGATGCATCATAAATACATTTGCAAAACGTGAAGACGACAAGGAAGTTTGTATCTTTCCCATATGACATGAGTGCAACAAAAGAAAGAGAGCAGCTCTCCATTTCAAAGCCCTTTCTGCAATTTTTCACTATTTGCAAATTGATACTGTAGCTCTACCTAAAAGAGATTTTAAAACACTGGAAAGGTACACCAATGCCTTTACCCCAGAAGTGACAACTGAAAATTAAATCTTTAAACAGTTGTAGTTTAACTTGTGGATTTTTGTCTTTGGTTTTTTTAATGATAAAGTGGCCAATCTCACCTACTAATGAGATCAACACAGAACATCCAGATACTTGTGGATTACAATTGCATTAATAAGATAGTGATGTCCATAACCTCTCCCAACACCTGTTACAGTTACAAATGAAACCCTCAGTGTTGTGCAGAAATATACTTGCAGTCTTTTCTTTTCCCCGGGATTCCCCTAGATTGGTTTCTTGTTAGGGTGTACTAACAGCTCTTGGAGACACAATGATGCTCTGGAGGTAAAATAAAAGTTAAACCCCAATGGGTGGAGCAAAAAATCCACAGTTTCTTTGGCTAAGTTGGTAATTTTTGATTGAAGCCCAGTGAAAATGACAAGGGTAAGAGGTAGCTAATATTAGAAAGCCTATAACCTTCTTGCTGCCAACAGCAATACATGTAATCTTGCAATTCTGAGTCATCTGGGTTAGCTAGTTAGCCTACGCTAGCTGATATTCAGCTAAGCATATTAGGGTGAAAGTAATTTAGGTAAGCTAATTAGCTAGCATGCTGATGTTCCAGGATCATGAATACTATGGTCATGAATGAACAAAGAAAGCAGCCACTGCCATTTATATTGTGCCATTCAAGTTTGAGTAAACTCTGGCTCTTTGCCCATTTAGGTTGAACTCAAACAATTTTGCCTCCAGAGCTGTTCTGCATCTGAAAAACTTTTGCATAACAACAACATTGTGTGACTGAAAACAACCCAAAAATAGAGTTCAGTGGTAAATGATGACTGTAAGTCATACGTCCAGCACCATATCATAGTGTGTTTCCTTCTTCCTCTTCCCACACTTATTTATGAGCACTGTATACAATGTCAACAGTACGACCCAGTAACTGGCATAGACGACTGCCCCTACAATCAGAACAATCTTTTCTGATTCAGGGAAAGGTTTTCTAGTCTGCAGGATTATTGTGTAGATGATTCCAATAAAGAGGATGGTGAACCAAACTGATATAGGGATCAGACCAATGAAGTTCACCACTATTGTTTTCCTCCCAGAGGTCCCCCATCCGGACTTGTTGATTGTCGCTATTGCAAACATTTTGGCTGGCAACAGGCTTGACATGTACAGTACAGAATAGAATGACATGAACACCATGACAATGTTACCTCTGAGGCAGCTGGCGAATGACGACTTGATCAGTGCCACTGCCTGCACAATGAGTAAAAATAACAGAATATTCCACAGCCTTCCTTGGTAGAAGAGTTGGATTGCAGTGGCAATGAGGAAAAACGGGAAAAAGCCTGTGATCACAGCCTCATAAGTCATCCATAGATGGTGCTTGTGGAACCACATGGAGTTATATAACCATTCTCTGAAATATGACTTACTCCATCTAGTTTGTTGATTGAGCCACCTCAAGTACGTAATTGGTGTCTCAGTAAGGCACTTTGATCGTGCTGTGTATTTGGTAGCATACCCAAGGCTGAGAACTCTGTTCGTGAGATGACGGTCATCCCCAAAACTGCAATGGGATCCCATGAAGGTCTGATTGTACCAGTCTTCGAGGAACTCATGCAGGAGGGAGTTCCGGTACATTCCTAAAGGCCCGCTGATGCACTGCACGCAGCCGAAGTAGGACTGGCAAGCCCGCTCAATGTTGAAAGCCATCCAGTACCGTACACTGCTCAAGAAGGAGATCCATGACTCATATTTGTTTAGGATCTAGGGAGGAATTGATGAAAAAAAGTAGTTCAACATATTGATATGAAAAGATAATTTGTCACTTGCAATCATTAATAAAGTATTTTTAGTTTTGTAACAAACCTGTACATCTCCTCCAACACCTCCCACCATTGGGTCTTCTTCTAGAACCTTCACCATTTCCACTGATGATGCTGGGTCCAGCATGGTGTCAGAATCACACACCTGAGTAAAACCCACAAAATTAACAGTGAGTTACCTGCATTTTAGGGTAAAGCTACACAGCTACACAGCTACACTTTAACTGCCAGACTAGACATAAATCTTGTTGCAAGCAAAGTCTTCTTCTCTAACTTATAGCAGGCAAGGTAGTTTTCATGTTCTCCTGGTTTGTTCATATTCACATGTTTGTCTCAGTGCCCCATCCACTGGACCTGTCTGTCTTCCTTTTGGGAATTATTCCAAAAGAACATGATTACAATTTATGGATCATGTAAAAATAATGCATCCAATTTAAATTCAAATTATCTGGTCAGTGATTAATCCCGTGCAACAAAGATTAGAGTAACCGCTTTAAACTTAATAACCACCCACTATCTTTCTGGTGCTCCTTTTCAGCTTTCTCTGTTTTCTTCTATGTATGGTAATTTTCCTTCCCAACAAAAACAAGTGATGAAAACAACTGTTGAGCCCAATCCCCATTAACAACACACATCTGTTACAGGCAGAGCCTGATGATAGTAAAAAGGCATGCAACACTGTCCCTCATTTCCCTACATGTGGAAGTGAACTGGCATGATTACTGGGAGCATAGCATTAAGTTCTTTTGAAATCTCAGTTAAAGGTTTCTGGCTGGCTGCATCCAGCTGCAGGTGTTAGACAAGCATCATATCAAAGAGTTGTTATCCTCAAAGTCCCCCTTTCTGTAATGCAGTCTCATTAAAATCATTCTAAAGTTATTACAGTAATGAGATTCCTGTTCAGTTTCACTCATTGCTCAATATTTCTTTCTGTAACACCACCAGCTAAATATGACGTGATGCCACTTTATGTTTTAGCCAGTTTGACAGAGCTTTCAATTTACTTTTACAGTTATGTCAGATTTGTATATTGGTAACAGCATTTTCTTTTGAGTGATAAAAGAACCTTGACAAATGCACTCAAAATAATGTTGAAAAAGCCAAACTCTGTAGCCATGGGAATTTTTAAATGAACATGTAACATGTATATAACATACATAACATTATTCTTAAAACTAAAATTAAGTCATGAACAGTAGCTCTTCTTTCAGTTTGTCAGTCCCACAGTAAAGGCCACGAAGAATGGTCCAGTCCAGTACAAAGAAACACTGAATTGTAAAACCTACTACAAATACAATAACATACAATAACTTCCAGTTTGTAGGTCGTATGTTTTTTTCACAATAGAAAGATTATTAAGACCTGTAAAAAATGTTTTTTTTTACCTATCTTAGCGAAATAGTCTTGCAGTAAACTACTTCATATAATGAAAACAGTCTCTCATTCATAATGCAGTTTTATATATAGACACAATTCTGTGCAAATGAACACAATCATTCATTGATAGAAAGAAAAACGTTGTAGGAAAGTGCAATTAATGTCACTATTTAGCACTAAGGAGTAGATTTCAGGAAAGGGAGTTGAGTCAGACTAGGGCATACGACTGCTCCACCCTTCAACCTGCTTTTACTTTTTAGACTAACAGGATTTAAACCTAGACTACATTTTGTTTTTGCTGAGCATTGATTGCTGTAGCTACAAGTAGTAATTACATTGCACTGCTAAATGCCACAGTGTTAACAATTTTAATGTAGTAGCAGCAGCACAGACAGAGAAGAGGCATGAAGTCAGTGATCTGACTCAGTAATGTCAGTTATACAATAATATCAACTTCAAGTTTCTGACATTAGCCACTATAAACCACTGGTCATATCAGACAATGTAAGGCTACAGCAGCAAAAGGTGTGAGTGTACTGACTTGAACAAGGATGTTTTATCACTACTTCTTATTTGTAACAGGTACAGTGTGTTATTTCGTCTTTCAAAATCTTTATAGTTTTACTTTACTGAAGAATAACTGTGCTCTTGCTTCATGACCATTCAATCTATCACCACAGCAGTCCATATTTCCTTTAGTATTTACCACCTGCAAGATAAAAACACATTTCCTGATACTTTATCAGCTTGTGTTACCAAGTCTGGCAATGTTGTTAATGTTTGCAGAGCCTGTTTATATTTTAGGCCACAACACCATACAGTGTTAGCAATACAAGACTGTATTCATCAGTGGAACACCATTGGGAACTGGCTTTTCCAAAGATATAATTAACCAACACTGAGATTATTATTATTATAACTGATTTTCACTGATAGCAGTAATTCATTAAAATCCATATAGCTTTTAGCCCTACAGTTAGATCTGTCATATTAAAGTGCGACTTTAAGGTATTTGAGATCCAGCAGACTGACATGTACCAAATTGAACCTTTCTCTGACACAGTTTTGAGCCCTGACTCCTGAATACTACTCACACAGATGATGTAACACTCAGCTCTGTGAAACAGATCTGTTATTACATTTAGCCATCAGCTACTGCTGCCCCTCTTCACGCTACACTTCACAACACGATGCACACAGCCACCATCCGTCTAAAAGCAACACAAAAGACTCTTTGTGGACCCTGTATTTGCCTTGGCAGAGCCCCCCCTTCCCCTCTCCAGCCATCTCTTTCTCCATCTCCTCTTCTCCTCCCTTTACCTCTATCTTTAACTCAAATTGGCCTAATTTGCATCTCCCTCAGTCTAGCTTACATTCTCCCCTTCCCTCCATCCTCCATCTGATGTGAACTGTTTTACCTGTGTGAATACATCTGCACAGACACAGACACATACCACTGAATATTTTACTTGTTATAAAATGGAGTCTAATTCACAGCTTTTGCATTAACTCCAGTTGTTTCTCATGTTTCTCCCATTCCTTCTTTCACCATTCCAACACTGTCCTAATTTAAGCCTCCTCTATTACTATCCATTTCTTATTTTGTTCAGCCTTACCTGCACATAGTCCACGCTCCTCCCCAGTGCCTTGAAGGCTGTATACATGACCTCTCTCTTTCCTCCCCACTTCTGCATGATGCACACACACTTGTTGTTCAGCACCAGCCTGGAGACTTGCTGAAGGCTCTCAGCGTAGCTCTCGTCCGTCTCCTCGGGCCCTCTGTTGTGGTAGTTACTCCGCCACACATAGGTGGCTGATTTGTCCCATCCCATCACCTCTTTAAAAATCTCCATCATATACAAGTCATCCTCTGAGTTCCCGTCAATCACCATGATGACTTTAATCCCCGGATACGTCAGCCTCTTCACTGACACCAGGCACTTCCTCAGGTAGTTTGGATCCTCTTGGTACGCTGCGATGCACAACGCCAAGGATTTATTCAGCTTGATCGGCGTCTCTAAGGACCGCCGCATGTTTCTGTGTTCTAGGAGAGCGAAGAGGCTCTGGATAATAAGGTGGATGACCAAGATGGCTCCATACAGGCCAAAGGATAGGTGATTGCCGGCTGTGGTGAAGAACTGGTAGCCCATGATGTAGGCTGTAGAGATGCCTACCAGCAGGGACACGCCGAACATGGTGGTCCCGAATATCCGCAGGTAGGTGAGGACTCTTTGACACCTCATCTATGGGACAAAGGAAAGGGTTCATTTCAGTGACTGTGGTGCAAAAGCTTCATGACTGTAGCAGCCTGATGCCATGCAGTGCAATGAGTGGATGGAGAATCCTTAGCTACAAGTTATGCTCCATTTTCCTCCAAATATCTTTCATCATCCTATGATTTTAAATAAGAAAGTGTACAATAAAAATGAAAATCAAAACATTTATGCGCACAGTAATTTAGACATATATCAAGATAAGATGAGATTTGAAATATGGAACATGCTTATTCACTGTTTTTTCTGCTATGGCACACACAACCTTGTTTTATTCCAACACACTCAGGTAGGGAAAGCAATAAAGTTTCTCCTCCTTTTTTTCACTCCCTTCCTCCCCCCTCTCCTCCCCTCTACCCCTCCTCAAAATCCCTGTCTAAATGTCAGACAGTTGTGAGTAGCCATTTGTTCCAACTCTGCTTTAGTGTGGGTGGGCGCACATTACAAGATTTCTTGACCTAATTAACCAACAAACTGGCTGCTGCTGCGAAACATTCACACTCCAAACACTCTAAACGTTTGAGTGAAACAATTATGACAATTCTTTTTATTCCTTGCAGTACTGTAAAGGCAAAAACATTTTCAGGCCCGTTCCCTGTCCTAGGAACCCTCATCTGTGTGTTTTCAGCAGGGACAGATGAACATCCGTTGCTTTTGTGTCTAAACTCTGAACGGACAGTGCTGCACAAAAATCTTCTGCTCAAAATGTTAAACTTTGTTTCCAGCCCTCATTATGTTGCTACCGCCATCTGTTTGGCAGACCATCGGAGACCCACTCAGCGTGGCTCAGCTCAGCTCAACGCAGAGCGGACCACCCTGTGATGTCATCTGTTTATATCTCCGTGGGAAGAAGAAGACAAGAGCTTTTTAGATTTTCTAATGCTGCACGTGTGCTTCTTCCCCTCTGCGACTCCCAGAGAAAGTACGACAAGAAGATTCTTGCGATTAAGCAGATATAAAGATAAAGATGTGCAGTGATGAGAGGGAGGGTATGACATTATATTGCCTTACACATTATGAAGAACATGCTTCTTTGCATAGCATGAAGGAATGATGGAAGGGAGTTTGACCGTATGTATGTCAAATGCGCTTTTTTGATTACTGAGTCTGTGAGGCACTCCCTTGTGGGACATCATTTATTATTTTGTGCTGAATTGATGCAATTTGGTGGTGCACAGTGAGCCTTACAAACAATATATTTTCTAACATCATGTATCATTACATGCAAGCTTTACATGTAACTTAAGCAAGACATGTAAATTGGGACAGGCAATAAAGTTATCAGACGAAGAGTGCACAAAGCAGTGTTTGTGGACTTGGCAAAGGTTCCTCACACCACACCTACTCACACAAGACGGATGGATGGAGGGAAAGATGAATACACAGAGAGAAAGAACTGTAAAGACAGTAGGGGCGAGGGGCAGAGCAACAGAGAAAGAAAAAAAGGAAAAGAAAATGGGTTAAAGTAGATAACAGTGAACAGAAAAGAAGACAGATAGAGTGCAGAAGATAAACAAAGCAAGAGACACTGAGTCACAATGAAGAAGCAGAGGGAGGCTAATCCTGGACAGAAGAATACACACACACACACCTTGGCCCAGGCATAATGCCTTGTTCATTTGATCATTGGATGAGAAGGCCACAAACCAGTGTAGCAGCAGGCCTCCTCTGGCACGTGGCAAGGCTCTTAACGTGAGCCGCTCATTTACAAGACCCCTGACACACACACGATACACATACACACAAACGCACACAAACTTATTACACTAGTGCAGTGAGAGAGAGAGAGAGAGAGAGAGAGAGAGAGAAAGAGAGAGAGAGAGAGAGAGTATATGTGCATGTGTTAAAATACACACATTTAAGTATGTTATGTTGAGAGCACATTCCACCTTGGACCTCCTTCAGTTTATGCATGTATGGGCGTATGTATGTACTATGTTATACAGCTATATAAGCTGTGCAGAACAAACTCCTTCACCCTGCCTCCCAACATCAATTTTGAATGAACTGAGCCACTGCTTAGGAGCAATAATGTTTTACCTTAAATATGCCGTTAAAATATATCGTATGTACCTAATGGTTTGTGAGTGAATGTGTAGTTTATCTGGTCAAAATCTTTTGTATTAGCACAGGACACGATCTAATCTCATGATATGGTACCTTCATGATGGCTGACCAGTATGTCATAAGTTTAACAAAGACTGACACATAAACACCTACTGGGAATTTACAGTTTCCAATTCCCTTTTTGGATTGTTGGAGGAAACCAGAAAACTTGGATTAAACCAGTACAGGCACATGGAGAACATGCAAGCTCCACACAGTGTTTGTTACTTTTTGACTGCTTGTTTATTTATGATCTGCACTTTACTGACAGTAAATACTCACTCTGGTAAAACGTTTGTGGTTAAAGTACAAAACCAAACTGTGAAATTCAATTCAGGTCATGTTTCACAGGCAGACTCTGCTTGTCTACAGACTAACTGAGCACTGTCAAATGCAGTCAGTTTTGCTAAAACAGATATAAACACTTGTAAGGATGCTCTGCTCCTCATGGTGTCTCATTCACTGTTTTGGGTGTGTGATCCAGTGCAGAGGTCAGACTAACAATTAGCTCAGACCGCAGACAGATTAACTGCAGACAAAAAATAAATAAAAAAAATCAGTCACTGTGGTCATCCAAACTTGGCCCTGGTCCCTGAGAGATAAAGCCTCTAATCAGTCTGAGATGACACTGACACGTGTGGATGATGTCACTTTGGAGCAGTGTGTATCTATGCGTGTCAGTATATGACATGTATCTGTGTGTGTAGAAGGTGTCATTAGCACATGTGGATGATTTCACTCCAGTGTTATGTTTGTTTTTGTATCTAAGCACATGTGAGCGATAGAACCCCATCAGTATCTCCTGGTCTTTGTTGTTTGTGCGTGTGGCCAACCCTGTGGTGACCTTGGGTTGGATGCTTTAGTGGTCTCACTCTGACGTTATTAACAGTCTCTTGAGTGAAACTCCCTCGAGTTCTGTTGCAGAGATAGTAATATGATCTTGTTAAGTCTTGTAAGGATGTAGAATAGATGGTGGGTTAGCAGAGAGACAAATGAATGTACGAATGAATGTTATCTCACTAACATAACTATGTCTCCCTGTAGAAAACACCACTTGGCTACTTTTGAAATAACATTACAGTCTCTGTTCTACTGAGCTCTAACAGTCAAAACAACAGACGGATGGATGGATGTGTTCTGGGTGGCAGCCTTGATGTTAAAACAGTGTTGACTGGGGTAAAGGTTAATGGTTTGTACACTAGGATTAGCTGGGAAAATACATGAGTTCCCAACCACCACTGAGCAAGGCACTCAACCCTCCAACTGACACAGAAACTAAAAGATTATGTTTGTATTTCCCATTGTTGCCATATACATGTGGAGCCAGACATCTCTGGAGACAAGAATTACATACTGTTTAATCTGTGTCATTCATTTTAATTATATGTTTATAACCCTATTAGATATGAATAGACCTGGACATACCTTTCATACTGAACCACAGTCTATGTGCTGAACACATTATGTGTACTGCACTGTCATGCACAGTGTATAGTTTAACTCAATTATGCCATGTTGCTATCTGTATAACAATTTCTGTAATATTGACTAATACTGACTAACATTTATGTGGAACACCTGACCAATATGGGGTAATTGGTAATGACTTGTGTGGTTGTTGATTAATGAGAGTCTACATTTCAGCTAGCTGCTCTGTGCATTGTTCACAGTCAAAAACACTTCTGTTTAACCAGAATATTTTGGGACAATAACTGAAAGTTGATTAAGTTTGGTCTGAAAATAATACATACCCTTTAGTCAGTTATATACTTAAAAACAAACCATGTTTTGTTCTCTGTTCAATCTTTAAAATGTTCATGTATAAGTGTGTGACAGCTTTGAAGTCGACGTAGTGTCTCAGGTCAAGCATACATGTGTATTAGTGTTCCTGGAACATGAGGAACCAAAGGCAACATCTCTGTGACCCATTTTGGGCCTGAAGCATAATAAGTGATTTAGTGTAGTCAGGAGAATCGCCACATGCTGTAATAACCTCATGTATGTTACATAACAGTGAACAGCTGTCCAGACAGACAGTACATGTGGCTTTTCTGTGTAAATGTAAATGCCATTAGGTTTTGCTGCCGCTGCTGAGCTCCGGCCATGTGGGCACATGTGTTCGTGTTTGTGCGAATGTGCAAACTGAGCAAAAACATGGACAGATTGCATGCTTGGCCAGCGTATAGGCACACAGGAAGAGGTCACTGTGTGTGAGTGTATGTATGCTGCAGAGAGAAAGAGATGGTTTGACCAAATTCACAGGAGAGGGTCCCAGTTCCACGGCCTGTGATGGAACGTAAAATGTAACAAGGCTCTCCAGATTCCCTACATGTGTGTGTGTTTATGTCTTTATACAGTAAGTACTATACTATATGTGTATGCGACTTGGTGTGTGTCATTACTCATTGCTCCGCACAGGCAGTATAAATCTGAAGCGGGGCCAAAAAAGACAGCTCTCTGCTCTGTGCGGCGCTGAGATAACATAAAGCTTACATCTTTATGTTATTGTGACTCAGCAGTCACTGGCTGGAGGTGTAACATTCACAAATCAGCGGCTCTGGCCAGATGAGTGCTGTTCACAAATCAAACTTTAATACTGCTCTGAAGAGTGCGCCAGGTCACACCTGTGGCTGGTATACTCTGGGCATGAATACAGTAAATGGCTGAGGAGGGGCTATAATTCAAGACACTGAAGACATATTTACAACAATGTCATTATACCCATCAATCAACAATAGATACAAGCGAATGAAGGCATATTAATTATATTTATAGTCTGCTAAAAGCCTGTTAGAGTTGATCCGTAGAAGAAATATTGGACAAAGTTTATCTTAACAAAAAGACAGTATTGGAAAACCAGACGTGCTGAGGTCATACACACCTTTAAGATCTCAAACGCATGATGTTCTGCCAAAACAAAAAGCACACATGCAAAAATGGAGAGAGATATAGTGTGGAACCTGAATAAGCAATGCACACAGTAAACTTGTGTGTGCATTAGTTTTTGTGTGTGTGCGTGTGTGTATGAGCTGGGCAGGCTTGGAAAAGCCTAAGATGCATTTGAAAAGCATTAAATGTGGAGATGGCCCTCATGACAGTTGTAGGATGCAGGGAAGGCCCACATGATCCTAAGCAGATGATGAGACAGAGGAGAGGGAGCGGCTGGGAAATACTTGAGAGTTGGCTGCCATCTTAGGCGAGACACACAGCACTGGACACGATCAAGGCTGGCTCGCTATTTTCCACTTCCTCTCCTGCTGCTTTCAACTTTCAAGAGTAAAGTCTAACTAATCCATGGTATGAATTTGCTCTTTTCATTGATGGTTTATGAAAAATAGTCACATCTTGGTCACATAAGGCTAAAAAGGTCAGATTAACAACTGTCATCATAGTGAGACTATAATTTTCAGTGTTATAAACACTGCACTTAAAAGGATGCTGACAATTTGCTCTCATATTAATGAAACTGTACTGTGAAGGAGCTGAAAGGTCAAGTATAGTTTTCAAAGGCACCGCTAGGAAGTGAGTGACTCCCCCCACTCCTTCTCTTTCTCCTCCTCTTCCTCCTCTGTCTCGTAAACCCCCCATGTGGTCACAGTGAGCTGTTGGTGTGGGAGCGTCGTCGTTATAAGAACCAGAGCAGTAACACCACCCACTGTGCTACACTGCACTGCCCCTTACATGATTGGAATCAGGTGGACAAGGCCACAACTGGCAAAGGTGCAACAGTAAAATGGGAGTTGACTTTTACATTCTCCTCCCGCAGCTGCCTCTTTATTTCCTCTTCTGTTTGCTATTAGAATCAGGTGTGATAAGGTTCTAACTGGCAAAGGCGCTAAAGGTTACGACATCCTTGCAGAGTGTTCTGTATTACTCAGTTTCTTCATTGCGTATGCATCATCTCCTTCTTTCTCGCAACCGATGGGGTTGCATCATTTTAGTTTTACCCAATTTAAAAGTGAAGGTGGATGAAGAGGCTGCAGTTCATAAATGAATGAAACACTGATGTAAATCCAGTTTTGAAGGCAAGCTATGCTGTTTTGGCACATCTTCCCCCTTTGACTCATCCCTGGCATTCATGTTTTGTGAATGAGTAGAAGGAAGCAATGAAACCATACTAGAGAGAGGGTGTGAGAGAAAGAATGAGACAGGAAGAGGAGCGGAAAGAGAGACTTGGATAAGTGGTGGAGGATGACAGTATTCAATAAGAAAAGAGAGAATGTGGGTTGGAAGGAAATGAGTTAGTGAGAGAGGGATGGCAGATACATATAAGGAGGGGGGAGAGAGACTTGAGGCACGGTGGTGGACTTGGCTCAGTTCACTGCCAGCTGAGGCACTGGAGTTGCGCCA
Source organism: Lates japonicus (assembly GCA_033238685.1). Taxonomy (NCBI): domain Eukaryota; kingdom Metazoa; phylum Chordata; class Actinopteri; family Centropomidae; genus Lates; species Lates japonicus. The sequence goes on along the minus strand of BRZM01000424.1, from coordinate 61,633 downwards.
CCTCTGCAGGCTCCAACACTTTCGGCAAAATTACAGATGCAGCTCAGTTGAGAGCACATCCCTCTACAGCTATTTATCTGCCTTAGAATGTGTCTGTTTTTGTTCCCTATGTAGCATTTACACAGAAAGGAAAATGTGTTATTTTAGCTCTTCACGGTCATATGGAAAAAACCTTAGTGCTTGGTATCTCATGCTTCAAAAGCTTTTTACAAATCCAGCCTATCTCTGCTATCCATTAACCCAACACTTTCCCTTTCTGGCAACAGACCTTTATCAACAGTGCTTCAAAATAACTGGCTCCCTGCATGATAGAAAATTCTATTCATAGCGCTGTGTATTATTATAGCCAATTATGGCTAAGAGATAACAGAGACGGAGACTCACAATCAGTCTGAATGGATAAATAAAACGATGTTTGGAGGTATTAAGAAAGAAAGAAAGGACATGACTGTGATTCAGGATTCATATTTTGGACCACTGGAGATTTACCACAACGTATACCATGAGTAATATCATCAGAATGATTTTAAAAAATGGAAAAGAACCAACTAAAAGGGCTTTGCAGCTACTCAAACACAGCTTACTTTATACAGCTCCTGGGTTGCTTTATGGTATACTGTAACTCCTGGACATCACTCCTCTCTGCGAGACTCTGTGTGACTCAGTATGAGGTAGTGGGGATCCAACTTTTCACTTTTACTGGCTGGCTACAGAGCTGCTTCGCTTCTACTCTACCGAGGGAACCTGGAAAAAACTGTGGCATTAATGCAGGGTAGATGAGGTAGGTGGTGGTGCTGTGTGTTTCGGAGGGGCTGCATGTATACACTCGCTTCTAACTTCAGTAGTTATACCCTGCCAGCCCCAAGGCCCTATACACTGAAGGACCCTTGCTGTGAGGAGTGATGGCACGTGAGACTTGTTGTGAGCCCTAATGGAGACCAGTCGTGGAATGCCTTCCTCTGTTAGGTCGCAAACTGCTCTGAGCCCTGTGAAAAAGAACATCCTGTAACACTGATGAGTCTGCAGTTTAACTGAATGCCTGTGTCATGAATGAGGAGTGTAAAAAAAAGTTACTTTTCAACAGTTTTTTTTTCTGTCACCAAATATTCTAGGCTTCTGTCACCTCCGTGGACCACCCACATCACTGCACATAAGAATTAAGTTTCTCTGTCAGTGCTTAATATTCCACTGACAGGCTCCAAAGATGAATTGCCTTCCTTACTGTACTACTGTACGCTAAGCCCCACACTCAGCAAAGGAACTCCCTTGGGGGCTGAGATTAGGGACAGTATGTTGGTATTAGTTTGTGTATACACAGACAGAAGGTCCACACATGTACTGATTATGCAAAGAACATGTGGTCTGCATCTATCATTTGAAATTTACATATGCATCAGAAACTAAATAAGAAGTAGGAATAGGGATTAGTGTCATAGCTACTGTAAAAGTTCCCCCAGAGATACAGTTATCTCAGCACCTCCAAAGGTAATGATAGTGGAGTGCAGGCAGTATTAAAATGTATCATGGCAAGATTGTCAAGGTCAGTAGGAAGTAGTTTCCATGTGTAGGATAGAAATTCTACTGTATATCATAGATAAATGTCAGGAATACTTAGACATCCAACTCACAGATGGACATTCCTTGTGTGGGTTTTACATGAGCATATCCACAAACTGAGAGGTCAGAGTAGGCAGATGGAGGAAGCCAGTATGTCAGAGGAGTGTGACAGATGTTCATTCATAAGTGTATAATGTGTGTAGTGGATGTGTGAGCAAGCTACAGTGCCAGCAGCGAGTAACAAGGTTGCATTCATTATGTGATATGTGCAGTGTGTCTAGGTGGCACCTGTCACAGCTTTCAGTCACATTTACGTGCATTTACACTTCTGATCTCTAGCACACAATCTGTCTAAATCTAGGAGGGACTGAATGAACAGCTGAACATTTTTAACAAGTTATATGTCAGCCACTCTCCAACCACCCAGAATGCATCATTATCAGTAATTTCAAAATCCTGGTCTAAAGCGTGGTGCGTACTCAGCATTCACGTGTGCATAGATGGGGGTGGGGGGGTGGGGGTGTCTTTCACATGAGCCATCAAATTACGCGCTCCTACCACCAGGCACGCTGAACGTGTCCGATTCCAGCCCTCCCATTGGCTCACACATCTGCAAGAATGACGTATGCCTTGAGACGTCATCAATTTAGCTTATTCTCTGGCTATAATAACTGTTTCAACCGAGACTATGTGTGGTTTTATATGATTAGAAGAAGCTATCTGGACAGATGTTTCGCACATTTCCACAGCTGGCACAGCTGGGCAAGGAGGAATTCAGATGTTCGTGTCAGCTACGGCAAATTAAACTCCTGAGACACATATTGGGTTAGTGTTAATGGGAAAAACATTAAATAAGTAGGTAACATTTGTGGTGAAAAAAAGACGTTACCACAAACCGTTGAGACGCTTGGAGAGAGAGAGAGAAAAGGAGAGAGGAGGAGAGAGAGAGGGAGAGAGAATACTCAATTGACAGCTGGCATGCCCCCCACCTTTAAGCATCCCTCCCTTTACTGAGCTAAAACATAGGACAATATCCTTATGATTTAAAAGTATGACAGAAACCTCACACATTATAAGAATTTTAAGCGACAACGCGCCCAGAATTATATTTTGAATGCGTTAAATTAGCTCGCAGACCACCTCTGTATAGGTATGTCTGGCTTCTGATGAAACATTTCTCACTGTCTGTAAGCACGCTGCAGGGTCACCAGACCAAACGCTCACTGGCCGCCTACCTTGAAGCAACTGTTGCCCTCTCGTTCGTCCTTGAGAAAGGATGCGGTCAGCTCCGGCGGCTCTGGTACCGCTCCACGGGGAGAAAAAGTCTTGACAAAGTTTCAAGGGACACTTGTGGCGTGGTGCGTCTCATGAATCCGCTCGAAACGATCTTCATTAATTAAAAAGAAAATGAAATCAAACAAATCGTGCACGTTCCTCAAAACTGTCACACTCAAAAATAACCAGGACTGCTTGTCTTTAGTTTTTAACAGTCTGCCTGCGGTCATTAACTATGCACCACATGCATCTTAGGTGTACAAACACAAACATAATGTCAGTCAACTTTGGCATCATTCATATAAAAAAGTATAAATAAAAAGTAGACTATGTAAAAATGATAAATATTCTTCTCCATCAACGTCTGACAGTTTCATTCATTTTTAGAAGTTTTAAAAAGTTACCAAAAAGCCATCAGCTCTGGCAGCGTCAATCATATTAGAAGAAAAAAAAAGTTTCCAGCAATGACTCTTTGATATTAATCAAATATGAGTCAGATCATTTGTATTTTTGCTCTGTGGAGGGGCATGTAGGTAAATATTTCTCTAGTTTCCCCAAGTCCAGGTTACACAGAGCGCAGAGAAGTGGCCAAACGTCTCTCTGTCGCTATTTCAGCTGTCTAATTCCTTCCAGACGACTGTGTGTGTGTGGAGCCTCCTTTATGGCTTCTGCGGCTCCCAAACCCCTTTTACCGGGCTACAACAGATTGGCGTGTTGTTTTAAAAAGAGGGGAAGGTTTTGGGGGTGTAAGGAGGAGCGAGAGGAGAAAGAGAGAGAGAGAGAGAGAGAGAGAGGAGAGGGAGTCACTCATCCAAAGTCATTCAAACTCCTGAGGTAGCTAGGGAGGGAGCAAGAGAGAGGGAGAGGGAGAGGGAGAGAGAGACTTACATTGTCTATCCATGCCCCTCATTCAAACCTGAGAGCAGGATTACAGCATGTTCATGAGAGCCAGTTAAAAGAAAAAGGTTTGTCTTTAATTACCCACATACACAATGTAAAAACGGGCACGGCTCAAATCCTCCAGTGCTGAGCTTTAAATTGACCCTGTGTATTTTGCCTGATAGTGAAAGTGATGCATGTGTTCAGGAAAAAGGCAGAATAAGAATCCAAACAGTCAGCTGTATAATAAATGCTCATGTGCACGTGTAAGCTGGGGTTTTGGATGTTATGGAATTTCAGTCATTTCATTGATTCACAAAGTGCAGTTCCACTCTTTGACCAGCAGGCAGTGCTATGTAATGCAGAACCCGGAGGCGGGGGTCTGAGATGTACAGTAGCTCCTCTGAGAGGGGATCTGAAGGGAATATCCGACCAAAAATCAGAAATGATTTTAGTCCTATGACCATATCATAGATCATAGTTCTTCACTTTGAACTCAAATGTCAAGTATTTCAGCAACTTAGGTAACAAGGATTGCAACATCATAGTAATCAAGTGTGAGTTTTGATGTAAAATACACTCTCCAGTAAAGTGAATCAGTATTAGACAATGAAACACAGATAAGTTTGAACAGGTCAGAGTATGTCACTTCACTGAACTAATGATTATGGTTTATGAATACAGCTTGTTAAAGGGTTACTTTGTGGAGCTTTTCCATTCTGGATCATGAGTCTGATTATGGAGGATGTTGTAAAGATTGTTAAGCCTTTTGAGGCAAATTTACTATTCATGATTTTGGGCTATATAATTACAATAAGCTTGGCAATATTATCATGAAACCAAAGGCTTAGCTCATAATGATGTCATATTTTCAAAACTCACATGATAAGCATCCTTTTTATGAAAAAACACATTCTGAGCATGAGCGTACATGAGCTGAGGTGATGAATTGAAATGGGGCCTGTGGTAGGAAACCCCCAGTAGTCCTGCATTGTTTATGTATGGTGTAGTAAAAACACACAGTTTCCAAGCTCCAGTGGGTCTATCCCCAACTGTGCCAGCCAGTGAGCGACATTATTGTCACAGGGCCCATATATTGTTTAGGGCCAAATGAGTCCTCTGCTCTTTGCTTTTTTTTTTCTTTTGTACAAGCTCATTTACTTGGGTATTTATTTAAACAATGAAATACACGATTACTTGGAGACCTAAGGGCTTCCTGGAAGTGGGTATAGAGTTAACACAGTATAGAACAGAGATGCCATTGGCATAATGGGAAATTGTCAAAATAAGGGCCCTTGTGTACCAATATGGGGGACTCACACTCATAGTCCACTACTTTTCAGATAGAAGCCACTGCAAAGTCTCTGTCATTATCACATTAGAGGCCAGCAAGTATGGAGAATGCATTTATATGACTGAAAAAACTGTCATCCATTATGAGAATTCCCTGGCCCCTTGTCAATTTGAATTATATGGGAACGATATGAATAATTTGTAGTGTATTTTCAGTCTAACTTACTGTAAGCAGAAGTTAGTTTACTTCTCCTTTGAGGATAGTAAATTACATTTTAGTAACACATGAATTTTTCCTGCTGCAGGACTTTTCACTTAAAAAACAGCTAGGGCTGATGCAGATGGTAACGTCTGATCAAGCGGACCACTGAGGAGAGGTTGCATTCTGGGTGTCATGTTGCTGTCAGTGCCAATATGCAACAATATATATACACTGTGAGACAGGAATCACAACTAAGTGTTGTCACTTCCAATGATGGTTTATCTATTACATTTGCACTGAAATCAACGAACTATCCCACACGCACTTACAGTCAGAAACACGTATTCTATGTTGTATGTTCTATGTCTACCACTGTGAGACTCTACAGGCAGGAAACAGCAGCAGAGGGCATAGGGGAATATACTGAGCAATTACCCTGGGAGGTATAGTTAGCTGTGGGCCTGTGTTCACAAAACATGTCACACTGTCAGTCTAAGGTTTGTTTTACTTTTGCCTTGTCCAGTGTAGCAGCCTGAGACTGAACACAAATCCACCACACTGACGCAACCACCACCTCAACTGAAGCACAGGTTAAACTGCAGAGGAGCAAGGTGATGAGCAAAATGTGAAGTGGTTTATTCAAATCCCAGAATCAGCTGAAGAAAATCTCAAAGGGGCCAGGACGAGATGAGTGATGCTCTTCTGGACGGTGCTTTTCCACTGATGGTGACATTTGCTGTCATTCTCCTGCTGAAACATTGAATATTCAAAGGCTGCATCGACCACACACACTATCACCAAAGCAGCAAGCAAAAAGACGAGGCAGAGGTGCTGCTCCACAACATGTACCGATCACAGAAAATACATTCAGATATTTATCATGAAATCCTGTCACATTCAGCTGTCTTGGTCAGTGTGGTCATTGTTTCACTAGTTTACCTTCAAGTTTAAGATTAAAGGTTGCAGGTGTGTAAAGGTGTTGAAAACACTGTAGCCAACTGTCCTCTGTTGCTGCTCTTACCTTAAATACTGTGTGCAAGTGTGTTTACTCTTTCACTCATCTTACAGTGACCTCTTTGAAGTTCACTTCTTTAAACCCAAAACTATAAGTAACATCTCAACAGCTTTAGTGATGTAGCATTTGAAACAACCAGCATACGCAGAATACAACAGTAATGGATAAACCCATTACTTTTAGCAATCCATTAGAACAATTTCTGCTGTTAGCTAACAATTTCATTCACTTCTCCAATTTGAACTATTTGAACTATTCATCCACTACTTTCAGCTTACTAGCCATTTGTCCATTACTTTTAGCTAACTGTTTAGACTTTTCACCGACTCAAAATGTGAATATGTGGTTTTAATCAAATTAGTTGAACTATTCTATAATCCTTCCAAATACCAGTGGAAATCACTGGTCTGACCTTTTCTGCACTTGTGCAAAGGTCAAAGACTGGATGCTGTACCTGGAAAGTCTCCAACAATGTAACTTCATTTATCTCACATGTTGCCCTGAGTTTTTCTGTTCTTTTAAAATGGAAAAAAGTCCATTTGCAATGTAAACAGGACCATGTTTTCCATCTTGTTTATCCATCAGAATTAATTTGTATGTTGCTACAGAATTACATTGTTTTGCAGTGTGCTTGTTGTATAACATATTACATCATTGGATTTAGTGTAGGTTGAATATATGAGCTTGTGTATTCAGAAATAATGTCTCTGTGGTGTTAAAAGTGCACTCGTTACTCTTGGGTTTAAACTGGGTCAGATATTAAAAAAAAAAAAAAGAAGACACCAAGTCTAAGGCCTTAAAGTTTGATTGAGTGTAGCTGAATGAATGGGTGGTGCAAATCAAAACTTAACCGCAGTAGTCGCAAATCAGCGGCGTCTCGAGGCGTGGTTTCAGGGCGTGAAGTGCAATTTCTTGACAGCTCAATCAGAAAGCCACCAAAAAGAAGCTGCTGACTGGATGTTGGCATCAAGCCTTGTGGCGGGTGGGATTATGTCACAGACAAAGACATACACACACACAAAATGGACTGAGTTGGGAGTGACACAGCCATATTGAAATATCCAATACAAACACACAGATCGGGATACCATGTTGGACTCCCTTCCTCTCTCCTCCCTGACATAAAGAGTGTTACTCCAGGAGTTTAGGTCCAATTGGTACCATGTGTCTTTGCTCTTAAATACATCGCAGCAGTCAGTCTATGATTTCCTCACGTCTCTCTGGAGGGCTGTATGTTAAGCTGTGATTTTCACAAATTTAGGAAAATTGGGAAATTTTCTTTGCCCTACTCCTCAAAAATGCAGTCAGCCGTCAGGAAAGAATAATATTTAGGGAGGGCAGAAGTCAAGCAGCGACTTTGTCTCATTATAAGGCACTAAATTTGACTGTTATGTTACTCTTTTATAGAGACATCACACACGGCAGACAAGGCTCTGCAGAATTGTTTAAATATTACTGTTTTCACCAGGCTGCAGTAATGATCTTGGAGAAAAGGTTGATCCTTTCACACCCAGATGAAAACAGCTGGATCTCATATTATATAAAAAGTTGATCCAGCATGCATTTTATCTTTTGCTCATCACCACCATATGTCATGACTTAACTGAAATACACCATGTAAATGCACATCAGCACCTTGGTGGCTATTGAAACTATGTGGGAATGGCGAGACCTTTGATTGGTCAGGTTGGGCTGCTTGTGGTTTCTCCTACAAGTTTCCGATGCCATCAGAGATTGCTGAGAGTGAAGACAACATGAACTGAAAAAAGCTAATGGGGTGGACCCTCCTGTCTGTTGCAGTTGTAGTATTATCAGTGGTAGAAATCTAACACTGAACTCTAAATCAAATGTAATGTAGGCATCTACAGCGAGACCTCTGTTAACCTCTTGGATCAAGAACAAATCCAGGTTAAGTAACAGATGCCAACAGGGGAGCCAACATACATACCTCCCAAAATCTTAACTGTGTATTGTGTGGCACTGAGCATTAAGCAAGCTGACCGATTTATCTATGTGGAGTCAGCTCTGAGACAGAAATGAATAAATAAATCTGTGAGCGTTCAAGTCCACACAAGTTTAAATAAACACCCACATGGATATTCTCTGAATGACACCTGTGACTGCTTTGCAGCCTACGTGTGTGAACACACTCTATGTACAACTGTTTTGGGAAATATTCGCCACAGATTCATCAGAAGTTGTGAAAAATATTTAGGGGAGGGAGGGGGAAGGTTTGTAATGCTCCTGAGAGAAAAAACTGTGTTAACATCATCAGATCTGAACTGAACTGCACTGCCAGTGGCGCTTCCCCTGAACTTGAGTATCACGGTCTATTTTTGTAGATTTGTACATGAATATTTTCAGACAATCTGATGAGGTAATTTAACATAAAACACAATCTGCTAGAAATCATATAGGTTACATGCATCTTAATGTCTGCTCAAAAAAAACTTCAGATATACATTCTTTATATATTCTTTATTCTTCATTTTAGCATGTAAAGCAGTAGTAGTACACACACACACTTTAATCTCTCCTTCCATGCAGACAGTCAGTTGAGGTGGAGCAGTGCTGGTAATGGACACTGGTAACCTTTGATCCCCAAGAGGAAATCATCTTCCCCATCTTCCTCCTCCCCCCTCCTTCCTCTGGGCACTGGCTCAGAGTTTCCATTACTGCCATGATGACCTGCTATCGTCCGTGGATTGGAACCTATATTCAGATACGCACGCACAAACATCAACTCAGCCACAGCGGTTTACTTTCACAAAACCGAAGAGATTGAGCAAGATAGAAAGACCTGAGCAGGTAATCAGGATGGTACTTGTGTTGACTTGCTCTTTGTGAGTGTGTGTGCTCATTAGAGTTGTGGTAAGATGTGAGGGCAGAAGTAGGAGAAACTGCATGTGTGTTAGAGGCAGAAGAGTTGGGAAAGAGGGTCTGGACAGGGATACCCCACCCAGTTTGTTGTGGTATTGTTACCATGGTGAAGTTTTAAAGGATAACTCTCTCTATACACTTCCCTCCGTCTGTCTCCTTCTTTCCCTCTTGCTCTGTCTCTCTCTGTCTTTCTGTCTCTCTTTCTTTCTCCATACTGTCTCCATATCTCACCACCCCCACCCACAGCCCCTCTCCTCCCCTGCTGTGTCCCCACCCCTCCTACCCCCCCCACTCCCTCCTCAGTCTGACGTCTCAGCCTCTGCTGGATGTTATTTGAGGTCACATAGACCTCAGGGCCACAACCTGTAAGAATTACAGTTGACATGTATTCAATCATCATCCCCTCTCACAGGACAATGAACAGCATTTAGCAACAGAGCCATATGTTTGCAACATGGCAACACAGAGAAATTATATATAATATTACAAGCCAAAAAATCCCCACAGTGTGTACATGTGTGCCAAATGTGTAGTACAAGTATATACTGTATTTTGTTACTGGCAGCAGCGTTTCTGTCTAACTGCAAATTTCAACACTGAATGGAATATGTAACATTGCTGGCTCCATTTATCTGCTTCCCCTCGGTGAACCTCAACATATAAATGGGATACGTTTATGACAACTTTAATTTTTCCTTGTGTATTTAATCTTGAGCTGCTGCTGCCTTTACAGCAACAACATTTGATTCAGATGTCCGCCTTTCAAAATGTTACGGAAATATTAATGAGAACAAAAATGTTTCCAGGTTGGACCAACTTGGGAAGATTGCAGTCATGACTTTTATGTAAAAGTGGCTTTAGTTTTAATTCAGACATGAGACTGACATGTTAAATTGCAATCACGTGAGAAAAAAAAGGCAAACTTAGACCCATTTTTTATGACTTCAACCGAACATTTTAATGAATTTTAATGAATGAATGTCTTCATTCCCTGTTGCAGGTCACAGCAAATGAAACTGACTGATACAGACTGGGTGCAATACAAAAATGAATTTAATATTTTGAAAATGCAAACAAACACAATATTTACAAAGGAATAATCAAATAGAGGAATAGTTTTTATACTGCATCATCAAGCAGAAAGCAGCTGCAGAAAGTTTTTCTGAACCAACTGAAGAGGCCTTGAATTCCAACGTCACTCTGTGTTTTGGCCTCATCCTGGCTCAGGGTCATGTCAGCCTGCTGCGCAGTGGTGACAGGAGGTGGGGTCAGATGAGATGGTGGAACTGAAACCACAGCAGAGTGTCTGGTAGGCACCCCACAGATATTCTCACCATGCAGGACTGGAGCAGGTTCAGCAGGAGGGGTAACAGGAGGTGGTGGAGATGACACCACAGCAGAGTCTGGTTCTTCGGTCGGCTCCTCAGCAGTGACTGGAGGTTCAGGAGGAGGGGTCAGAGGAGCAGGTGGAGGAGAGGAGTCTGTGTCTAGTTTGGGCACTGTTGTTCCTCCTGCTTCATCAGGCTGTTCAAGTCATTGTGGATGGCAGTGTTGGGAGGAGGTTCAGCAGTGATGGTCGCAGGAGCTGGTGGAGGAGTAGTTTCTAGTTCTTTGGTCAGCTCCTCAGCAGTGACTGGAGGTTCAGGAGGAGGGGTCAGAGGAGCAGGTACAGGAGGAGAGTCTGGTTCTGGGATAGGAGTAGGTTGCTGTTCTGGTTCAGTTTGGCTGGTTGTCAAACCCTCCTGGACGCAGTGATGGCGGGAGCTTCATCGGTGAATCAATGAATCAGTGGAGATGGGGTGGTGGGACTGGAACCACAGCGAGTCTGGTTCTGGGCTGGTGCCCCAGCTGTTCCTCTGCCTCATCAGGCTGTTGTTCAAGCCATTGTGGATGACAGTGTTGGCAGGAGGGTTCAGCAGTGAGTGCAGGGAGCTGGTGGAGGTGTGGTGACAGCGAGTCTGGTTCTGGTTCAGTGTCCTCCTCCACACCAGGTAGACCTCCACCAGCAGGAGTGGTTACACCATCCACCACATCTGCTGGCAGGGTCCGATCCTTGTCAGTGTTCATACATACAGTCACTTTTGTGAAAGTCTGAGGCTGAAACAGCACACAGATCCTCTCTGCTGCAACATCACTGATGGTGTTCAGCAGTTCAGCTGCAAAGCAGTTGAGCTTCTTCACCAGGACGTCTTGAGTGTAAACCTGTCCAACAGTTTCCTGGATAGACAGGACCACGTCATCTCTGATGGAGCGGGAGAAGGAGACCTGAAGGAGCATGGAGGACAGAGCAGTGGAGACACGGTCCTCAACTGCTTTTGTTACCCCAACAGCCATTTTGCTGCACTGCTGGGAGGGCATGTTGAAGGCAGTGTTTGGAGGAGGCAGCCAGAAGCCCTGCAGGACTTTTGGAACAACCTCCATCACCACCTCACGTGGGCCCAGCAGGTTGGAGATGGAGGCCTCCTGGAGCTGCTCTGTCAGGCTCTTGGCGTACTTGTGAGCCTGGCTGATGATCTTGGGATGTCTGTAGGTCATATTCAAAGTTTCTCTTAAAACCACTTCACAACAGCACAGAGACATCACAACCACTGCACTGGAACTGATGATAGATGTGTGTCAAACACGACTCACTGAAACTGAGGAGGGATGGTCTCTGGTAACTTGAGCAGCCTTCTGGCTTCAAACTCAATGTCCCTCATCTTCATGTTGTTGTTCACCTCCCACACCTGAAACAAGGAGGAAGATCAAATGAGCAGATCTGACATATTTACAGGAGAAATTAAGTGCAATGTAACTCACCAGCTTGAGAAGAGGTCTGACCTCATCGTCATCAAAGTCCTCCAGTTCAAACTCCCAGAGTCTTCAAACAGAAAGAAACACAAGTTTCATCTCTACTGTTCCTCTCACCCTCATTACACACAGATTATTGTGACATGAGCAGAGTTTAGGCTGTGTGTGTGTGTGTGTGTGTGTGTGTGTATGTGTCTCAGAAACTCACTGCACTCTCAGTGTGCTTTTGCTCTCCTGCATCAGAAGCTCAGTCATGTCTTCAGCAGTCACAGCAGATGAGAGCTGTTTTTCCTGCTGAAGCCTCAAAAATTCAGCCACCAGTGCAATCTAAACAACAAACAAGACATCACATGTCTTTATGAATCAATAAATTGATCAGATTTTAACTGGTATTTTATTTTGGTGTCAACTGGAAACTATAGTGAGTCTTACGTGAATCTTGTAGGAGGGCATGTGCCAGCAGATCTGCAGAGCCCGCTCATAAATAGGTGTGTCAAACAACACCTGTGATGGAAATAAGATAATGTTGTTCTACAGTCTCTTATTCATATCTGAAAATGTTTACAGTCTAACTCCAAGAAAGAAAACTCTCACATACCCTGATGGGTCTGTAGATGCCTCTGCTTCCTTCAATAAACTCCATAGATGTTTTGTTGCTGTACATCAAATACAGAACAAAGTAGACTGTCGAAATGACAACGAAAATTTTCCAACAATAAGTTCAACGATAGACTTGAGCGTACTCGAACACAGGTGATCATCCAGACGCAAGTGAACAGTGTGTTCAGGGTGAAGAGTGTGTGAAGTCTGTAGAGAGGCAGTGAGGTCAGCACCATTGTACTACATTCTATGGTGATAAATTAGAACATTCAACATTCTACATTCTACATTTTATACATAAACACACACACATCGTTATACATCTATCTTTGTGGGGTCCTGTGATTGACATGATGCATCCCCCCAGCCCCTAGCTCCTTACCCTGATCTTAACATCACAACTGAATGTTTAACCCTAACCCTAAAACCAAGGCTTAACTCTCAAACAGCCAATTAAAATTGTGGGATCCGGTATTTTTCGCCATCTATTTACTGACTTCATCTGCTGTTTGCTTCGTCTGGTGTTTAGTGCTTGGCAGGCAGTGTGTAATCGGTTTATCAGTGCTTTTGACCCCAAACAGAAGTAATGGTTGTAAGTGACTTCTGAATTATGTCATCAGTTCAAAATCAGGTTTAAAAACAATTCTCAGAAAAGGAAGAAAAGTCATGAAGTATTAAGGTGATAAAACAATGTGAAGTATGATTTTCAGGTCTTCAAAAACAGCACCCTGCTTCCAGGAGTCATTAGGTCTCAGCTAATTTATTTGTATCATCAAATTAAAGTAATAAGTGGTTTCAAGCCCACTGGTGATGATGATAGTTTGGATCATTTATCAGTGTTTATGCTGTGCTTTGATTTATGTGCTGTTTGCTGAGAGCAGAGGGTGCTGTAATGTGCTCATGAGTGTTGCCATGTTGTCATTTGTGTAAAATACCACACCACCATCACATCTGGTCATCTGCTCCTGTACCTTTCTTACTCACCCAATAAGAAATTTATTCAGGGAGACCTGGTACAGCCACAGTTTTTATGTTTATGTATTATTATTATTATTTATCTACATCATATTAAATCACAAACCACTAGAGCTACAGAGGCAATGATTTATGATTAACAATTTATCAATGCTCTTCATTAGCAATTATCATTTTTAAGGCTGATTGAGACATAAATATCCCCTGTGCACAGAACAAGTGCTTGGTTTCTATTGATCTGATGATTTGACATTTCATAACTCCAACTCTAAATGCGTGGGTTGGTCCAAGATGATGGCATGACTAATAATCTTCAGAGATTTCAAGACAACATGGGACTAAAGATTCAAGATTGATTGATTGCTCCATATATAATTCCAGATGAAATATGTCATCACAGCCCCCAACACATCTGTCCTCTGAGAGACATCCATCTTCTTTAACAGCTTCACAGTTCTGACACCAAGAAATTGAACTCTTGTTGAACTAACTTTTTTATGTCATGTGTCATGGATGGGTCAGGTCTATGCAAAAAAGATGAAGGATATACATATACTGAAAACTTGTGCTGTTGATTTTGACCGTTCTTTTTAAAATCTGTTTCTCACAAGTCTCCTGATTTTACTTATCACTACTAAACTGCTGAAGTAGCCCTTTAATGTTTAAGTAGCCACTCATTTCATCAAACCACACCTTTTTTTTTCTTTTTTTCCCCCCCAAAATCAACCTCTTCTCACATTTCTATCCTGTCAGTCACAGTGGAAGACACACTCGTGTAACTGTGCAGGTCTGAATGGCCTGTGTGAAGCAGGAAGTCTGCTGCTCGTTCTTTACTGCCTCTGCTGTCCTTCAAAGAGTTGCTGTTATCAGAGTAATGGTTTTACTCAGGGGGCTCAGTGGCTTTTATCTGAGAGCTAAATGATGGCTGTAAGTTAGTAATGGGTTCTTTCTGACTGGGTGGAAAACTGATGGCGCTGGTTGCTTGGCTGTGGAGTGATATGCACCAAACACAGTGTACTGTCATGCTTCAGCATTTGCTATTCTTTTAGTTTTTACACATTTTGGTCGAAAGCTGACTTCATTGGCAGGAGTTTTTTATGTGATAGGTAAATTGGCCTTAATGTTGAGAGATTTACTCAGAAGATGACATAAATGTTTGTAGTTCCTGTTAATTCCTTGGCGCAGATGTAATCCTTCATGACTCATCTCAGTTTTGGCATTTATTTTCAGTTGTCTGAGGAATCAATTTCTGAATATCTGTTTGAAATCTGCCTCGCTTCACACTCATGCACTTCCACAAACAGGTGCTTTGAACTGATAACACTTGAATCAACTTTGTTCTCTATCTAACTCTCCTCTCTAAAGAGACACTAGTCATTACAGTCAACTGGTGACCTTGAGATCACTTCCAGACACTGCAGTGGGCGCCCCGCCTTTGTTTGAGCATGACAGCATTTTTCACTAACAGCCGTGTGACTGGAAGCAGATATTAAAGAGAAACAGGCCTTGTTGTGCATTGCTTCCTGTAATGGATGCCATAAAGGATGGAGAAAGTACTCCCAAAGAATTATGAGTCTTACTGCAGACCTTAACGATGATTGTGAGTGTTAGACGACATAATGACCACACAGGCTTTCATGTGCTATCAGTTAAACACTGTCCATGTTATAACGAATGCTTACTATGTCCTTCAGAAGAAGTGTTCAGACACACATAGAAGTAGGCTAAGGTAACAGTAAGCTTATAATTAGTTTGTAAACTACATTTATTTCTGTTTTTGCAGTTAACTGATTTTAAATTATAAGAAGTGAGATATTTATGGTGGTGAAGGCCATAAAGGGAAACTAGTGGGATGTTGCAGGTACCTACCCAGGATGTTATGGATCTATACATCTAAGACAGCAGTTATATGCCTATGAATAGCAGAATTACTTTATAGATTCATGATTTTCAATTTTGAACCATTAAGATAACAAGGTCCATTTAGTAGCTGTTTCAGTGATTTCAGTCACACATCTTCTTTAGCACATGGAGTTTTCCCAGATGTGATGAAATAGATGTTCAAGTCTCCATTTTTCTGGACACTTTAAGGACATCCTGTTAATGTTAGTGTCATATGTAGCAAAAACAGTTGCGTAAGACATCACACAAACCACTGCAAAAAGCCTCTCCTCATAACTGCCAGTCACCTTCTCCACCTCAATGGAGCTGCCTTCTGTGTTTAGTTTATCAACTCAAACCCAGAGCTGCTTACTGCAGACTTCACTGTCTTGATGCAGAGGCTCATCATATGTTATGTGAAAAAAGAGGTTCAGTGAAATCAGTTTGATGCAAGATAGTCATTTAAAAACAACAGCTGGATAATGCTATAAACGGCAAACAGGAGTATGGTCGACAGCACTGAGGGTATTCACTCAGTATTTTTGCTTGATGTCTAGAAGTTCATTTAAATCAAAAAGTCAGATCATTTAGATTAAAACATCATTAAAACATCAGTAGTAAATGTCAGATTTGGTGTCAGCCCTGCAGAAATAAACAGCCAGGGTGTCTGTCAGGCAGAGCTGCCGCTATAAGACATGTTTCATATGTTTGGTTGGAAAAACTCTTACTCTTTGATGTCTAGAGCTAATCAATCAACTAGTCAATCTTTAGACAGTTATTTAGACAATCATTTAATAGTTTCAGTCATTTTCCTGCAAAAATGCCAAACATTCATTGGTTCCACCCTCTCAAATGAGAAGAACTGCAGCTTTTCTCTGTTTTATATCATTTCAACCTTTTGGCCTTGAATTGCTGGTTGGACATAACAAGCTATTTGGAGATGTTACTCTGGGCTCTGAGAAATTGTGATGGATACTTTTTCACTATTTTTGACATTTCACTGACTAAAGAATTAATTGTTAAATCAGAAAACTAATTAGCTAATGAAAGTAATCAATATTTATAGCCCTGTGTATTTTCATATTCTGCTCAGATAGCTGTTGAAAGATAATGTGGGAAATATAGGGTAAGTGTAAAATTCATATAAAGAAAAGGAAAAGAGTATGTTACAACATTTCATTATTCAATAACTCACCACACTGATGTAATATTACACATTGATGATTGATGGGTAGGGGGACTACCTTTAGAGCGGTGACTATACCTTGGTTTGATTTTGGTTCGTTCCATGCTTTAAAATTGTTTATTAAATTAATCTGTTAAATACATCAAATCTGTTTATATATGTTGACCATGCAATGGACTGGCGACCTGTCCAGGGTGTACCCCACCTATTGCCCAATGCGCTCCAGCTCCCCTGCCATCCTTAAGGATAAACAGTATAGATAATGAATGAATGGATGTCAACGAATTAAAGAGTCACTGTGGCACGAGATGGGAGTACATGTGAAGGATGGCCTGCTGTGCACTGTAGATCATGAGACATAAACACATGGCACATACGCTTCACCAAGTGAGACCACTCAACTGTACAGTGGTCAGAGAGCACACAGAAGGTGAATAATCATCCTAAACCCCACCCTCCATATATCAAAGTGTGTTGTGTAAGAGGTCTTCATATGGGTCTGTACAGAAATGATGTATGTATTACTTGTTAGTGAATCAAACATTTTTTTGCAAGCTGCGATGCCAACTATGACACTGTGATGTTTAAAATTAGCAGGTGTTGAAGTGCCCATGATTGATGATCGGTCATTTTACAACCTGAATTTGGAAAAGATACACATTCGCACTAGTTCTACCATTAAGCTAATGTTGCCTCAGCTGATTATTCTCAAACAGTGGGGAGTGATGGTAAATTTGGATGACACAATATGACATGCAATAAAAGACATAAACTGGAAATGAACCCAGGGACACATGCGTATATAATGTGCACTCTAGGAACATTGCATTAAAGGGATATCCTGTGGTTTAATACTTATATAAATTAAGCCTGGGAAGTTTCTCCATTTTTAACAAGAGAAAGAGGATAGCTGTTATGCAACAAACCAAGCCTGACTCATCCACTCTTTGTTCCTGTATTAGCTTTATTGTTGTAAGCTAAATGTTGTCTGCTTTTAATTAGCTTTATCTTCATGTTGTCTCAATGTTGAGATTTGTTGATTGTGATTCTCCTGCAGCAGTCACACAATAAAAGCACTTAATCTTATCTCACATCTTATTTGAGATCTGGATAAGAGCCTTTGATGATGTTGGCAAGTGAGATGTGGGCTTTAACCCGTTACACTATCAGTATATCCTGCTGTCTGACCACTCTGTAGACCTTTCTCTGTGCTCGTTGGTCTTATCTGAACAGACAGATGAACATGTGACAGAACTGGACCCCTGCTAGTCCAGGATCGTATGAGGTTTGGGTCAAATTCTTCTCTCTCTACAACACCTTCACCTCTGGTATGAGAAATACTGGTTCTCTCATGCAGAAATACACGCACACACACTCTCTCGCTGACACATATACGAACACAAACCATCTCTGCGCTCCTTCGTTGATTTGTTGACTGGTTGGTCATAATTATCTGCATAACACACTCGCACATAAACTAAAGCCCTGTTGTTCCTTTGATTTAGACGTGGTCAGTGGCCAGACATAATCGCCAGCGTGATCTCTAGCCTCAGGGGTCAGAGTGCAGAATGTCAGGTCCAGGATCCCAGAAGTTCAAGCGTCACATTTGACCCTCCAGGTCTGCTGTTGCAGAACCAGCTGGAGAGTTGTGTATGAAAGAGTTGCAAAATGAAGGGGTCTGAAACCTTTATAAGCCTCCAGCAAAAAACATAAACGTTTGAAAAGATGGCAATATTTAGAGGTCTGGACCTTTTCTGGCCTGTGGGGCAAAGTTGTCTGTTTAGTAAGTTGGTATTGGTTTTAATTTTCATTCCAGATTAATATTTCAGCAAGAATTTGCAACAACTCATCATTACACACTGAATTACAGGCAATTTCACTCGACTGAACATAGTGTCAGAAAGTTTGGAGAACTGTTCCTTCTTCTGTGATTTCATTGCTACTCTATTCTATTTTATTCCTGTCTGTTTTTGACACAACACTTCACAACACTGCATCAGAATCAGACATCGATATTGTCTTTCCCAGCTGCATGTGCATGAGGTTATTAACCTCCGTTTCTTCTGCTTCCGTTGGTCTGAATATCTCCCCACGCAGGGATTAGAACCGCATGGGATGTGATGATATGAAAGTGGATTTGGATAATGTAAAATGATGTAAAATGATGACTAATATCATCTGTGTTTTTTTTCCTTTAAAAAAAAACGTGTAAAGACCCCTAGATGCCTTTGAGAAAGTCTGTGCAAAATTGTGACTGAACACTGCATAAAAGCAGCAACTTTGATAATGACAATGTAAAGGTTTGTGACATGAGAACATACATTGTCTTTTTTTAAGATGAAGTATCACAAGAATTCTCTGTGTCAAAATGGTGCAACAATAGGAAAAACAAGCAATTTTTAACTGAACTGTAGAAACCATGCTAAGAAATTTTGTCTTTCATTAGTTAGTTTACACATTTGTAATTACAATGCTAAGAGGCAAAGTGGCCATTTGTGAAGCTAAGCCAAGATCCATGGGTTAAAAATGAAAATAGAATATAGTCCCTGCAAATGTTACAATAACGTATGGCAAGGGCACTGCATTTATCTGCATATGGACCATTACAGCTTTGTGATTTCACTCAGTACAGTACCA
This sequence comes from Lates japonicus, assembly GCA_033238685.1. Taxonomy (NCBI): domain Eukaryota; kingdom Metazoa; phylum Chordata; class Actinopteri; family Centropomidae; genus Lates; species Lates japonicus. The sequence continues at coordinate 42,463 of BRZM01000424.1, read as the reverse complement.
CAGAGACCAAAGCACACCCACAGAGAGGCTATCAGCTCTATATCTCTCAGATACATCACTGTCAGTGATTTGTAAACCCTCCTTCCTACTTTAACACTACAAAGGGAATCCTATATGTTTTAGTGCTGTCATTCCAAACAGTCATCCTTGGGGATGCCTGCTAAGTTAGTGATAAGAGACTAAACAAGCATCCATGATGTAATACCCAGTATCTTACAAAGGGGAATGCATACCTGCTAAGGGGGAGGTATTTAAATTACGCTTTTTCAGCCTTCATGTTAAACCCTTTGCAGTCCTGTCTTGTCACAGCTTTTAAAGAGAAGGCCTGTCAATCTTTCTGTTTTTTTCATTCCTCTCCCAGCAGGCTTGGCGGAGATAATGCAGAGAGAATGTAGGCCATGCTGCTGAAGTGCAAGTATATTTCATCCAGAGGTCAGAGTGGACAAGCTACAGCTGTCCAGGGTGAGATGGACTGGTGCCTGCAGTGACCAGTAATCCAGAGGTTCCTGTCACCGCTCCCCACCCCCTCTCTAACCCGCTGACCCACCCATTGATCTCTCACTCAGTGGCTCTCAGACCTTCTCATTCACGGTCACCTGATCTTTCACACTGACTCTCTCTGACCCAAAACTTGACTTACTCAGTCTTAACTTTTTCTTTACTTCATTTCAGCCTGTCTCTCTGTGTGTTCCTTGTGTGTAACATCTATTATTGTCTCTTGACTTTCTATTGGCATCCCTTATCTCCACTCAGACTTCTCTTATCAAATTCACGTTTTACGTTGGGTTTTGGATGAACAAACAAATTGAAGGAAATGCTTTGTGTTCAACAATTTCCAAAAAACAAAAACCTGTAGGTACTGAAATCCAGAATATACTGACATTTTCAATACCATGATACCTACAATATATTTCACACTGATGCACATCTCTGATTTGTTCAGATTTGTAGTAATTACTGGTTTAAATTAATAATAATAATATTACCTCTAGTGCTCACACATAGACTGTATATAAAGAGTCAGCTCACAGGTTGAAGAAAATTGAAAACAGCCGCACTGAAGAAGAAGTTCTGGTGGTATTAGTTTAACCCTTGGTATAAAGGCAGGATAAAGGTCAGCTGATATCGACCTTGGCTCTCCTGTTCCCAATCTAAAACTCTTGCATGTCATGTGAACAAATGATGTGAAGTCTCTGGTTTTCGAAGTGGAAGTACAGTTTAGTACAGAGCTAATGGATATTTGCCTTTGTTGTAAGTTAAGTGAATGATGTTTCAGCTAGATCAGTTTGAATTCTCTTAGCGTGTCCTTTGAAGGAGGTGATTAACACCTTTAAGGCAAATCCATCCTCACTTTGTGTCAGACATGGTATAAGTCAGTTCAGAGGGACAACACATGTTTTTACAAAGTATTACTTACATGTGTGTTCTAACACCAACACTTTTTCCCTCAGTTTTATCCTTATGTCTATACAGAGAACTGAAAAAAAAACAACAACAAAAAAAACCCCGATATTTATGTTTATGTTGTCGGATAACTTTGTTAGTGATCTTTGTCTTTAGATTTGCCCTAGAATAAGGATAGAAAACAACCTGGAAACTGATCTAGAAACTGGTTGTTATTTGTGGTTTATTTAGAACCTATCAAATAAACATATCAGATTTTTGAAGGGAACATTTTGGATGCTTCATACTACAGTAAAATGCTGAGGGTATTGGACGTGCTTCAGTTATGTCCTCTCGGACAGAAAAGTGACCCTCCTGTCTTCTGACTAAAGTATGAGTGCCTGATATGAACAATTCACACAGTAAAAATGAAAAATTTGCCTATCGTGGGTGGAGATGTTGATGGGATGCTACAGATGATTGCTCTCCAGTCGGATTTGGTTACAGAGGTTGTGGTCCAATTGAGGTTTAACACACTTCCTGGAGAGTAAAGTATAATCCTGCAGTGATTGATAGAGAACAGACTGGACACTGGACCAGAACTTGCCAAGAACACTGCCAAGACAAATGTTCAAAGGGTGTGGCTTACATTTCAGGTGCTACAGATATACTGTATCATGTCCTCCTGTTTCACTTCAAATACTGATCTGATTTGAAGTAAAACACTTGAACCCAAAATACATTTCCAAGTCATGTTTAGCTGACAGTATCAGCCCTTGAATCAAAAGCCAATTTCTAATGTAATTTCAATTTAGCATAGCAAGTAGCATATGATCAGGCAGTGCTTGACTGAACTGATTGTATCTACTAAATGCATGAAGCAGCAATGATTAAGATTTATATTTCTGTTAACACAGGAGTATCTTTATCAGACGACGTGGCATTGTGAGCAAGCACAGCAGCCTGTTGGTCTTATATCTAAATAAGATCTCTTCTGGCCTGATTGTCACCTATTTTACAATCACTTAATTTGTGTCTTTCACCATGTGTGGCACATGGGAATTTATGATCTTTTACTCTTTGTAGAATCTACTGAAGTTCATTTCAGTAAGCCTTACATTAGGGATCTATCACTTCCTTTCTGGATGACATCAGATTAAGTAATGTATCCGGACAAGTATCCTGGTTATTGTCACTGGCCACCCCATACATAATGGTTAGGATCCTGTCAAAATGTTAAGAAAGTGCACAGTTTGGATGAAAATGCCTCATAAGTCAAGATAATGTGGGCATAAGGTGTTTGAAAATCTGGATCTTGTAACAAGAGTGTGTGACACTGGGCAAATCACACTCTGGGGCCATAAGGAATCAGTATGTTACAGTTCTTCTAACCTTACTTCAACTCTGTTTTACCTCACAGACCCCAGAATATTTTTCAAACTAAACTAAACTGTCCAGATTCCTCTAAGAAAAAAAAAAAAAGGGGGGGGGGGGGTATACATAGATATCCAGAAGTGCAGCATTAGTTAAAGGTCACAGTCACGTCAGGGCACAAAATGACAAAATGACAAAATGTGACCTACCTGGATTTTACCTGGTGCTCAGCACAGAAACTAAGCTCTGGAACTTTGTATTTTAATTTGCATCAAGAAATTATGATTCAATGCACATGGTTATACAATCAGATTTGGGGGGAAAGGCTTTGCTTTAAAAAAAACAACAAAACAACAACAAAAAACTTAATCCCCCTAACCAAATATACATGAACATTAAATCTTTGTAGAGTGGAGGAGGGTTCTGCAGCAGTAAACACAAGTGTCATGAGTGTATCAGCTGAGTAATTGTGAGAAATGTCAGATTATAACTGTACATCTGTATGGATATGACTGGAGCTAATGCAAAAGTAAAGTTGCTGCTCTACCATAACTAATGCTGTTCTCCATTGAGGTTTAACTACTTTGTGGTCTGGCTGATCTGATCATTTTTTGATCACAATGTGTTCTGTCACTTTGCATTAACTTGTGATTACCATACCCAGATTTAGATCACACTAATGCCAGACATAAACAGATGTCTTACCTTCAGAGATAACCACTCTAAAAAGTATGCAGCTTAACTTGTTTTTATCCTTTTTTACATTGTGAATGATGCTTTATCTAAACTTGCTCAAAAGAACCCCCTATAATATATGTGACAGTGGACCCCCAGTCCCAGCATGGAATTGATTTTGTTGCCTTGAAACCATCGAGTCCTGGAGGAAAGCCCAATACACACACAGTAAAGAAGAAAAAAGAAGGGAAAAAAAATCCTTTATTCGATTCATGGAGGCAGGGATCAATTAGACCCGTGACGTCACAATGCTGTGAATGCGTCAACAGCCGAACTGCCTTTAGTAATAGTCATTCACACCCAGGAAATGGTGTGTGTTGTGATTGTGTGAGACAGAGACTAATAGAGGGACTCAGTATTAGAGAGAGTTGGCTGCGGCACAGCAGTGGTACTCTTGGGATGTCTTGTTTCATTGTTTCATCCTCTGATTTCCCAACACTAAGCATGAACATGTGAGTCTCAGAGCCCTTGCTTCTCCCTCTTTTCCCCAACTTTTCCTTGAGTTTCACATTTACCTTCTTGTGTTACACCTTCCTGTCGCTCTGTCCACCTTCCCCTTCCTTCTCCTCTCTGACTTTCTGCCTGGCACACACAGGGGATAACTCCAACTCCAAACACTGCAGAGTTAAAACAAACCTATTTTGCCACAGTGAAAATAAACCACTTTCTCCTTTTTCTCTCTCTCTCTTTCTCTTCCTCTCTTTCTCGCTCTCCCAGTTCCCCCTATTTAGCCACAGTGAAAATAAACTGCTCGGTCTATTTATTTTACGTAGGAAGACCCGACCACCACAGAGATTCCTCCGGGCCAATTCAACCTTAACCTGCTTAATTTCTCTGTTAGAACAACTTAATCTGCTAACTCATGTGGCTAATTTGTGACTTACAAATGCATTAAGGAGCCTATTAGATATCCTTAGTAGGCTAAGTCTACCATCCTAATTTGGTCACTGTGTTTTACTTGAACCCACAGCAGATGTGATTTCCCAAATAAAGGAATGTTTTAAAGCGCTACATGTGCAGTGATGATGCATTGTCCCATGTCAAAATTCTTTGAGGTCAGTGGTGAAACTGAGCAGCTTTTTCCTCCGTTCCTGAAAAGGTGACACATTACAGATGCCAGGAAATGCAGCATGTATGTGGACATAAGTGAGCCCCAGTCTCATATGCAGGAGATGCAGGGAGAGTAATGATAGGTTTGCACGTGGGTGTGTTATGGCCAAACATGCGAGGGGGTTTCACAAAGTGTTAATGACCCAGGAGTCCCAGGACACACTGAACTTACTCATTTTGGCTTGGGAGGGTGAAAGAACTCAGTTGCTGTAGTTACACCGGCCAAATGTTTTCTGTCCAAATATAACTAATGACTACCAGCAAAGTTTTTCATGAGCACTGAGTAAAATGATTGGATAAGGTGTTCTATTTACATACTTCACGGTAAGTGATTAGAAAGAGGAGCTGTGACATGCAGAATATTCTGCATCCAGCAAACCATACAGTTTTTTCATGTGCTTTTCACTGCATACCAGCAATGTCACCAACCTTTTTTTTTTTTTTTGGAACTTCCTGGAAATTAATAGTTGTTTGAGTAAACATGGATACTGAAATGTAGATAAGAAAAGATGAAGTAAAAGGAGGTGAGTAACTGGAGGTAAAATGCAAAATGTTTACATTTTTTTTTTTTCTGACTGGGCTGATTCTGATTTGAATATTCTGATTATTATTGGAATAAAAGATCTCAACTACACTAAGTGACCATGAATATAGCAACCTCTATAGAATGTAATGAAATACAAAACAATAGTCAAAACAATAATAACTAAATACTAAGTTCAGCCTCTTGTCCATTGACTTAAAAGACGAGCTTGACAATTCATTATTGGCTTTAAAAGGACTAGTTAAAACAATCTAAACTCAAAGTCTATTTACTCACTTGTTGTGTAGCACTGGAATTTTCAGCTACTATGATAGAACCAGTTTCTTTTACTCTCTTCTTACACCTTACAATATGTTTTGACGCTGCACTTAGTAGTACTGAAATGGACCACCATGGTTCCAGATGGTCGCTGAATTGTCAAAGATTCAAATATGCTTGATGCAATACCCAATGACAGCTAGCAGCTAGCTAGGTACTTAGCTTCACATGTAACAGAAAAATGTGGATGACATCAACAGAGCTGCACAGGTTGTCTTAAGCTGATTTACAGAAACAACAACTTTTACATCAACGCATTTCCTTAAACTTTGTGGAAAAACATTGTCCACTAACTGTTAACTCATCAGCAACTAGTGCTGGGAGACAAAACAATAAAGATGATCATCGCAAAATAACTTTTCCTCAATAGAAATGTAAGACACGGTCGATACAATGTAGATTGAACTCATGCCATCCATGTTATGACAGACAACACGAAAAGCCAATGGTAATGAGAACAGTGTCACGCTGAACCAATTATATGGCTGGAATAGACTTACAGCCACATCAGGCTAGGTTGACGCACACAGCACAGAGTGTAGGAGAAGAAGCAGGCAGCAGCACACGTGCTAATGTTTGTGCCACTGCAGCCATGCACACCAGTGCGTCGGGAGTGGGAGCGAGATAAAAGAGAAAATGACGACAGAAAATGTTAGCGAAAACTTGAGCAACAGCATTACCAAAGAAGACACTGCCCAGCACTCAAAAGACGAAGAGATTGTTGAAAAGAAGGATAAAAAAGCCTTATGATATCTTCACATCTCACTCAGAAGTAAAAAAAAAGAACCTTTAAGCTTGACAGAAATAGTGATTTGATTTATATCATGATATATATAAATATAGACTCATATGAAAAATATTATTGTGATAAGACTTATCATACTTACCATACTACAACTTCTGCTGTAGGACACATAAACCACTCAGTACTCACTAGTTAGGGCGAAACAGAACTAAATAACATCAGCACCTGACAAGAAATCAGCTAAAATGGACAGGCTGAATAAATGAAGCAAAACTAAAGATAGATTCAGACTATTATCTTGCTGGACTGCATGGTGGCCACCTTCCAGTATAGTGGGTCTCTCGCTGGACTTCAAAGTTTCACAGTGGAATGAAGAACTGGACTGCATTGCCACATAGGCTACAGTAGTTTATATTGTTTGTTTACTCAGTGTAAATACAGCTAATGTCTTTTTTTATTATTTCTCTCTTCACTCATTCAGTCACTGTTTACCTCACAGGCTCTGTCAGCAAATCATCATACAGTGTATCCCCACATCATTTATGCAGGTTGATAGATGTACATTTTCCCTGCCATCATCTGGAGAAGATTGGGCACTCAATACACACCACATCACATACAACTCTCCCCAGAGCATCAGTTTCTCCGTATTTGATTTATGAATTCTTTCATGCAGTATATCTTACTCCCATGTGCACCAGTTTCCCCATCTCTGTTGATTTTCAGCATCCTCCCACCTCTGCCTTTCTTTCTCTCTCTGTCTCGCCAGCAGACTTTCTTTGAGCTTCTCTTACTTTCATATTTATCTCCCTCCAGCTCTCATCTTCCCATCCCTCTCTCCGCAGGAGCTCCCATATCTGTTTCTCCACGCCTCTCCATCTCCCTCTCCTCTCACACGCTGCCAGCTCTCTCTTTTCTACAACTGCTCCATTATATCATCATCATCATGCACATGCAGCATAGAACACTGTTCAATAGTAGAACTTGAATTGTGTAAGGAAAAAGACAGACTACCTTTTGTCTTGTAAAATCACTACCAGGTTGTTTCCAGTTTGTTGGCGAGCTCTGTATTTGGTTGATAAACAGCACTGTCTCTTCATTTTCTCCCTTCCCAGAATTCCATTTACTTTGAGCTGTTAGTTAGTCACTGAATGAATCATTAATCACTTTTTACCCTCTTTGAGGGTTTCTACTTTGGAGGTAACATACACACTTTTTTCTTTTAGGGGGTTTGAATGTGTCTTTGTCCTCTGCTTTTCTTGCTGTTTGGAGTGAATAGATATGTTGTCCCTGTTCCCCTCAGTGAACATATCACTGACAAATTGCCATCATCTCTGACAGCTTACATTGTTTCCCATAAAACAGTAGTGGTAATGGGCTGGATATGCCATATGCATATTTCATCAAGCCAATGCATGCTACAGTATGTGTTGTGAAAGGCTCGTATTCTTTTTAGGACACTGACCTTAACTCAAATAGGAAAAAGATGGTTGGACCATCAACTCAGTGCTGACAGCATGTTAAATACAATATGTGTGGGCACACAAGTGCTGTATGTAAAATGTAGATGGGATATGTTTGTTTATGAGTGTGTACACACTTCCAAGAAATCTGGACAGAGAGCTTATTCATCTATGCTACTTGTATGAGTTTTTAAATGGAGATAGTGGGTCTGTGGTGTGTCACTTTGCCTGATCAAATGAAGGACACATTGGGGGAGAAACTGTGTGTGTGTGTGTGTGTGTGTGTGTGTGTGTGTGTGTCTGAAAATCCAAACTGGTAGACAACCACCCTGGCAACATCTGGCCATGCATCCTTTATAGCTCCTTTAGCACAGAGAAAGACTGTATTGTCTTGAGGTAATTGGACAAACACACACAAACATCCTACAGAGTAGCATGTGTTTTCATGTGTGTGTGGCTCACATGTCTCTGAAATTACTGAAAATGAATAAAAACATGTTAAAGAGTCTCACGACGTAGCGACATCAGGTGCTTCACACCATTTTGACAGCGAATATAACGAGCAGGTGGCCTTAAACAATCAAAATCAAAGGTTATTATCAAGCACCATGAAGCAGTACTTTCCACCACAACTACTGCTGCAGACTGCAACTGCTAAACTAATCTGAGTCCATGCAGCTCTGGGTTTACACAGTACCTGTCGTCTTGACAACATGACCCATGATTGCCTTATGACATCATTGCTGGGTCTAATTAGGTTGCTGGGGAAAATCCCCTGCTCTCAGCCCAAACAGCCAGACCACCACGCTTCACATCAGCTAGCTAGCCTTCTAGGAAACACTCTGTGTTTGGGTGGAAACTCGTACACACATTAGCACGTGCTCGCTAACATGATGATGCTAGACTTGCTGAAGCACACATGCATGCTGATTTTGCTGAAAACATGCATAAATAAACCTTGTAATATCCAAACCCTTTTCAGGTTTCAATATATGCATTCATGTTTATCTGTGTTTATGGTAACACACACACATACATGCACACAGACCTACACGTGCAAAGCGCAGCAGCTGTGAGCTAAGACAGCCAAATACCATAAGTCTTAGACTTCTTAGAAAGAAGATAACAGCTCCAACTTTTTCCCATCTACCAGGAGTTTTAAAGTGACACATGCATGTTTCAAGCACACAGCATGTCACTTGCATGTTGTTTGTTTGTTTGTTTGTTTTGGGATTTTTTTTTTTTTTTTTTTTTTTACTAGAGTTGATATTTCTTGCCAATTTTGTACAATGCCTCCAACTTTGCTGCTGTCACAGTTTAGACAACAGAGAGACCTTTTTTAAATACACTTAACTTCCCAAATATGGTACAAATTTATTTTGCAGAGATGAGAAGAAAAATATTCTGGAATGAAATGGCATTTCTGAGCCAACTACCAGACACATAAACAGGAACAAAGAGGAGAACATTTGTTAATGAGTCTCTGAACAACTTGGCATGTTTGATGATTCATCTGTCAGTAAATCCTCATGGTGTGTGTTTGTCTGTGGGTGCTGCTAAAATGCCAAATCGCCCTCATTGATATCACCAGATGGGAAAATCAGTCCTTGCCCACTGCTTCTAATTGGAACATGAGCCAGGGCAAACAGGGGTGTAACCTCTTAATGCATCAAGGCATGACTTGGCCAGGGTGTGGTGCCTTGATCACTGTGCAAATTTATCTGCAAAGTTGAGAGAAAGAGAGAGAGTGTGTGTGTGTGTGTGTGTGTGTGTGTGTGTGTGTGTCTCAATCTGGGTGTAAGCAGTGATGATGGGGTTGAGAGGGAGGAGGGAGGAGGAAGATGATGGATGAAAAATTGGGAACAGCGGATGGAGGAAGAGGAGCGCAGAGGAGAGGATGATTGGAAGAGACAGAGAAGAACAAAAGGAAGAAGCAGAGTGGGGGAAAGACAGAGAAGGAAACACATCTGGTTGATCGGGTAATTGACTGATTTATTGTTTAATTGCCTTAAAAAGCAGTGACATAAAAAGGAAAAAGCATAAATCTAGTAAATAAAAACACAGTAAAAAGCCTGGAGAGCTGATTTAGTGTTGTGCTAAATTTCAAGTATGATATATTATAATACTGTAAATCATATCAACCCAGGGACTAACTAATTTGATAAATGTAAGGTAAAAACACATGGTACTCCAGCAAAAACTTCAACCTGGTTCAACCTTTGCCACGATGTAATACGACATCAACTAGTAAAGCACTGTGCACTGTGGTGATATTCTTGGATATAGAAATACAGAAACACACACAGAAAAAATAATTGCCCCCTTGATCACTTTACAGATCTATAAAATAAATAAATAAGATCAAGTAGACAATTTTACCAGAAAATCAATTTTGGATGTGTTTTGAGGCAGATCCATTAAAAATCATTTGCCATAGTCTGAAATGTTGTCAATTTAATGCATAAAATGCACTGTACTGGCTCCAGACAGTTTGTAAGCAGTCATTAACTGTTTCTGTCATCCAGAAACGTGCTTGTTGAATGCTGTCACCCCTCTCTATTCCATGATGACATTCTTCTCCTAGCAGGGCTGTTGCTTTGGCTAATGGCTCCCATGAGATCACTTCAAAGCCAGCTCCGAAACCCCACTGAAAACTGTCTGTTGATGAGGACTGGGTCAAAGTGACACATATACACAATTTTCACACATCCAGGCATGCGTGCACCGACGCACACCGTCACACGCTCGGAGCAAGTACAGAGTCTCGTCTGTCCACACTGCCAGCTGACATCACCTTTTTATGAAGTGCACCCTGTTTTACACTGGCGAGGGCCTTGTTTGGATTGGGCTGAGGCTATGAACTGGACCAGGCTGAAACTAATATTGCTGAAGGGAGGATCTGGGGAAGGAAACCTGGAGCTGTGACTAAGAGAATGTAACCAGACCTGAGACTGGGGCATTTTAGGTCTGGGGTAGTTGGGGCTAGAGCAAAGGTTATTAGGCTAGGCAGAGCATCTAAAGCTGGAGATGGGATTGATTTAGTGGTGGAAGGGGGGAGGCTCAGGTCCTGGCTTTGAGCATTTAGGGCAAAAATGGATAGTTTTGGGGGCTTAAGGGCAGGACCTCAAAAGGGGGGGAAGGGGTTTTGAGGTCTGGACTGTTAAGTTTGGTTTGGCCCTGAGGTTGTTGGATATAATTATGAAGGGAAAGATGGAGCCACAGAGGTAAAGAACCAGCAAATTCACTCATTTTATTTGATTATAGCGGGCTCTGACTTCATTTCAGACAGCACTTGTTGGAGGAGAATACAGCAATTTTATTGGCATCCTATCCAGATTCTTTTTCACAGCTGGAGTTATACCAGCAACCATCCATGCACCTTCTGAACCAGATTTTGGACCTGGGCTGGAGAATGAATCGGAGGCTGAAACTCCTGGAGTTAAAATCATGTTATATCACATCATTAATCTCACTCATTTTACACTACTAATCACAGCTGTGACGAGGGCATGGCACTGCAGTTAGGAGAGTGTTGAGATAGACATTTCCAACAGGCTCTCTGCACACTCTGAAGCCGGCGTTTTAAAGGATTAGACGGACCTTGTGGTATGGTGGTGAGTCTCTCATACCTCAGCTGCTCCCACCGCAATTAAAAGGTTTTTGCCAGAGTGCGTCTGGGTGGGTAGCTGTGGGCATGCGAGCAAGTTTGAGTAAAGGTAAGAGAGCCAGAGAAGCTGAGATAAAGGAAGGTCGGTGAAGCAATTAGGCAGAGTTGAAGAAAACATTTATTTACCCCCAGTGTATTTCTTGGAAGTTTTGTTTCCACATTTCATGTAATTTCTTTAAAATGCCAACTTTTATTGCTCAACAAACCAATATTATATAAAATATAAAATCAAGAAACTGTTCAACTTCTACAGCCACTCATTCTAAAGAAAGGGAAGGGAAAAGGCCTTTTTTCATCAGGCTCGCTGTCATGGCTTACTGGGATGCATCAGTAGAATGCAACCATTATTAATAATGTGTTTTTCCCTATATGATGTATCAAGATGTGTACTGTGAGAAAAGCCTATGTATTTGTTTGTGGAACTTAAAGCATTGAAAAATTACATTTGAAGAGCTCAACTAAAACATGTCTCTCCGAAAAACATGCCCTGTTTAATTCACAGTCAACAGTTTTCAGTTGGCATTGTCATATCAGTTAAACAGTCCCTTTCTGCAGTGTATATTCTCTTTTGGCACTAGGCTTCTCTCCTGCCGCTGTCTCCATGGCAACACACAGGTGTAGCCTAACTGGCCCATACACCTCAGCTGATCGTCCTGCAGGACTTGGAAAGACACAGTGGAAGAAATAAGTGGTGTCTGCGGCATTACACTGCTTTCTGCTAACAATCTGCACAATATGATGTGTCACATTTTATGAGATCTGAGAATTATAGTTGCATCTGTTATACAGGAAGAAGGGAATGAGGGAGAGAGTTTGGACACAGCTTAGGCCTTTTCCACAGCAGACACTTGGTGACTGGTAGGAAAAGTAGGAAAAGCACAGGTGTTACTAATAACGTTGACGATGGCTCTGCTCTATTTAAGTGTCCCAGTAAACCATGACAGCATGACAGTGAGCCAGCATGCACAATACCAGGACTGTAAAACTGAAACAGCTAAATGAAGTTCAGCCACCAGTATTATCATTGTTTCTTATTAAAACCTGTGCTTTTCATACTGTGATGTGGCAAAATATTTGCTCTGAAAAGGTCTATCACTGCCTAAACCCAACAACTTGGAGCATAAAACTATCCACTGAGAACTGTGAATAATGTAGGTAATGCCTGTTAGTTCACCATAGCAGTCCACCGAGGAACAACAATTTATCACAGCACGCATTCCCGTCACAGAGGGAGAGCATTGAGGTGTAGTGCCCCTCTATGGCACATTGCATGTCCCCTCATTACACAATGTCATCCACCTCCAATTATTAGACTAATTTATTTTTATTATTATTGTATTATTGGTCCCTGACAGTAGGTCTATCCTTTCTCACAGTGAAAAATAAAAATAAAAATTGCCATCACAGTTTGGGACCAATGCAAGGATCAAGCACTGACTTAGTACATAATTAATCAACACAGGAGTAAGCTGTATGAGCCTGGGGTCTGATCTGACTTGTGCAATACATTCTATGGGTGGGTGTGCATTATTTTATGTCATTCTACTTACTGTGGATACAGTGCTGCGTACCTCCATCATCAGTGATCATCAATCATCAGTGTGATTCAGCTTGTCATATTTTATTGTCTCCATGGATGCCTTTTTTTTTAACATACTGAACTCAATTTCACAATCAAAACAACTTATCAATCATTCTGAGATTACCTCTAGTCTCTAATGAGTTGACACAGGATACTCTGCCACAAAGTGTAGGGCTTCTTTTTTTTCTTTCTTGCAGGGTTAGAAGGTCTATACGATATGTCCAGTGGTCACATCCCACCACTGCCTGCAATTTAACATGTTCTACTGACTGGAAATGCTGGACAGATGTATAAGAAGGGATTTCCCCATGGCTTCTATAGTACCTTTTTGTTTTTTCATCTTTTTTCCTTATGTTGGCCATGTGTGTGTACTGAAGAAATATACAGCTAGACCTCTATTTGTCCTGAGCGAAAGAACTGTGAGTTGAGATTATGTTTTAAATGCCATATCACCACAGGTCCTACCAGCAACGTTACATAAATGTTCTTTAATGGTGTAAGACGCCTTCTCCTTTATTCACTCATAACCTGTAACCTCATATTATGAAGGGTGGGGGAAGGCCCTTTAGTGAACTGTTTACCCACAGTCAGTAGAAGAAATCTTTAAAAGAATTCAGTCCACTTGTAAACCATTTGCAACTGATTTGCAAGCAGCAACACCAGTGACATTCTGTTCACCTGCTGCCCATCTCATAATGACTTGGATTAATTTGTTATTTCAGCATATATTACAGAATAAAACATATGAAAATGTAACTTAAATTTAGTTCTGCATGTCTCAGAATTTGGAGTTGGTGTGGGATGGGGCTGTGGCAAAGGGAGGGACAGATTTAAAATGAAGGTCATATAAGTTACAGTGCTACTTATAATACTATATCAGCAGCTACTGGTTTCCCACTATTAGTGGTATTGTGGCTAACTACTGTATTACACTTATTCACCACTAGTGATGATCAGCATAGTTTGGTTTTTTTCTTTGGCAGAGAAACACTTCTTTTTTGAAGGCTATTGAGGGATAAAGTGGACATAATACTGACTTGAATGAGTGAATTATAGTAGATCACTACTGTTGCTCAGTGAGTGAGCTCCCGAATGAGCTAATTTTGGACATGAATATGTCCTTCTCTTTTCAACTAGAGAATGAGTGAATTTCCATCATTTGCAGACATATGCATGCAACCACTGACCAAAGACTATTGACCAATACTAGAGCTTTACAAGGCTTTACAATGCTCCATTATCCCTGCTAATAATGGAGACACAAGCTAATTGTTATTGTGTTTCTTGACTTTAAAAAACTGTAAGTGTAAGGATAAGTGACGACAGGTGCAGTGTATCATACACAAACCATTGTTTGCAGGCATACTTTTTTGCAGAGTGGTACATCACTAGACACACGTTAGAAGAGTGATGTGAAAATAATGTGAAAATAATGTGAATCATCTAACAATTGGTGGATTCTAAGAATGCTTTATTTTTCAAAGCTTCTGGGAATCCTCTGAAGGGACTAAGTGGTTTCAAGGTTGCTGTTTGCCCAAAGGAAGTTCTTATGGGGATCATGGTTAGTTTACTTGGTCGGCATTGGAATGTGTTTATGACAGATTGACACATTTTTCAACACAGATTTGGTCCCACTTTCCATCAAAGGAGCTGTCAGACTGATCCATCTGCTTAAGAGTCTTTGGTCAAAATAAAGTTTCCAGAAAGTGTTAGTCATATGTACCCCCAGTGTGAAGAAATGCAACGTGATGAGGGATGGTAGTGGAGGAAAACTGATAATTATTTTCTAAGCCAGAATCAAGTGCTGAAGAGTATTTCTTCTGTGTGTGTGGTAAGGGTTTGATGAGGTTTGATGTACCACACATGTAGGTTGATGATTTGTCATGATGTCTGATCCTTTTTCCTAACTTAAAAGTCATTGTGTAGACATGTGGAATTTATCTCTAGACCTGTACTTCACTGAAAAGTGTGAAAGAGAGACAGATGATATGCAACACAGGTCATAAATGTCTTGAAAGTCAGTACATGTACATGACATGGAAAATCCAACTATCAATCTGGGGTTTTGTGGTCTGCAGTACTGGTTTCATGCTGTTTTGGTTAACTAAGTTCATTTAACACCGGTTATATAGCTACAAAGTAAACAGAACTTTCTTGTATCCAAGATTTGTGTTTCTACTATTTCTGCTCACTGCAGAGTGAATTTATGACACAGCAGATTTTGAAACCATAACAGTTAGTTGTCACAGGTTATGGAAGTTATGGTAGCCGTTGGAACTTGTTGCTAACATCCATGATTTGCCACAACTCCAACCATTAAATTAGGTGAGCAATAAATCTCAGTGAACTTCTGCCCCATTCCCTCTTATTAGAAATACTGTAGCATGGAAAAGCTTTTGTGTGCAGTATTTGTGACCATGTATGATCTGGTGATACCCTTGAAAATAAAGACTGTCCAGGCATTGTTGGTTAAATACTATGAACAGGTTGCCATTATACATGGGAAAGGTGTAATGACTGAAAGAGTGGTCAGGACAAGAGAATGACAGGTCGATGTGATAATCCATTCATCCATTATCTATACTGCTTATCCAAGAGGGTCATGGGGGGGCTGGAGCCATTCACAGCTGACATTGGGTGAAAGGCAGGGTACACCCTGGACAGATCGCCAGTCTATCACAGGCATTTCTGACATATAGTGACAAAGAACCATTCACAGAAGTTTGATAACGTTTTAGTTTCTACATATGCACAGATATTATATTGCAAGAGTAAATATTGTTGGAAAACAAATTAAATGCAATGTCTGTGAACAACTTGCTGATATGTTCTGTATCGACAATTTGCAGCTTGCAACAGTTTTGTTTTATTGTTAGGCAACCTCTAGTGACTATAGTAACTGTGATAGGAGCAAAGGAAGTCAGGTTGCATTGTATAAAGAGCAACATTAGGATGAGGGAGTTTGGAGGATGGATGGATTGACAATACAAAAAATTTCCTGCAGGAAACCGATGGTCAACATTGTCTCTTTTATCCATGATCATTACAAGACTTTTACTATGTGTTTATTATTGTTACCATGATGACAAAGGGTGCAGTCATAGGGGCGCCACTACAGAAGAAGCTCATGAGGGTCATATTAGAGGGTAAGGACAAACTACATAGATGGTGGTTCAGGTTGGAGGACTTGTTGCTCAAAAATGTGTTTGTTTGTTTGTTTTTTTTTTATCATATTTTAGGCTTTTTGCTTTGGTGCAGCACAAAAATGGATTTGCATCATGAATGGTCCCAAAGCTTGAAGATTATTGAGATTTGTTGGGGTTTTACTCTTAACAAAAATTTTCAGCTAAATTAAATTTGACATGGTTATATGGAAGAAGCTTTTAGTCTCATAATAGATGCCTCTGCCTGCAAGGACCTTTGGATTAACACTGTGACTTTTGCCCCACATTTGAGGCCACATCCTCTCCTCTGATCCCCTGTTTTAATGTTTCCTTTCTTTCCCCTCTCCCTTTACTATCCTTTCACTTCCTCCTTAACACTCCCTCTCATGGTTTCTTTTCTCTCCTCATTTCTCCTCCTCTCTACCTTCACATTTCCCTCACATCTCCTCTGCCCTTTCTTCTACTTTCCTGTCCTCTCCTTTTCACCTCTATCCTCTACTCTACTTTCCTCGCCTCTCATCCTTTTCGCCCCCCACCGCCTCTCCTCTTGGTCTGTTAGTAACTAATGTTCCTGGGGGGGCTGTTCAATTTGGAGAAAGCCATACCCCCTGCATTGACATCTGTTGCCTGCTACCAGTGAGAGACACACAAACACACACACACACACACACACACACACACACACACACACACACACACACACACACACACAGAGCCTCTCCCTTCCTGAGTGACCCCCACCCTCTCTGTTTCTCTTAAATTGTGTTAACCCTCTCACATTCTCACTTCTTCCACAGTCCTCCATGTCCCTGTTTGTCCTTCTCTCTCTCTCTCTCTCTCTCTCCATCACTCACTCATCCATTTCCTCCCCCTTTCCCTGCTCCCTCTCCTTCTATTTCTTTCTGTCTTGCTCTTACCCCCCACTTCTGTCTTTATCTCTCCCATCAGGTCTGTTAGGGGAACAGGGTAACCCCAAGACCAAGACATTTAAAAGCAGATATTGCACAAGAATCTTCACCTTTGCCCATGCAGAATCCTTCCTGTTAAGCTGTGATTCATACGTGTGGTGGAGGTCTAATGTGCATGGGGGCTGTTGGCTGTTCATACTCTAAATACAGAGTTTATATTCTTTGTGAAAAATAGCTCATTAATTGAATTTGGCCCTTTTAGATCTGACCCTTTGCTCATCCTCAGTAACTGAACACATTTAACTGACGATACATAGTCGATGTTTTTATTGAAATGCCTGTTGAAACGTGCATTTTGCATTGTTGTTTTGTTGTTATGTTTATACCCCAGTACTTCCAGTTTTATTGATTTTAATAGCTTGATTGATTGATTAATTGGTTGATTGATTGATTTGGTTAAAGTTACACTGATTAAAATTTAACTTTGGTGTTAAAACAGACTTTGATGTGTAAAATCTTTGGAGGTTCAATATATACTATCTGATTTAATGTAATATTTAAAGTAATGATGTGTATTGAAAATCACCCTTGCACCCTCTGGATATTACAGTACAGTGCCACTCACAAAGGACCAAGTGGACTAAGATAGTCAAATTGCAGCTTTGCGCAATCAGTGATGCTCTCTGCCAGGTGTCATGTTGTCCATTGTCCAGTGTCAGTTCATCCCATTCATGTTAATCCACTCTCAGCTCCAGCCCTCCCCACATTTTCTGTGCTCTTGATGGATGTTGTCTGAGAGGGACCAATGGGGGAGACAGAAAGTCAAAGAGGCAGGTGTAAACCCCTTTATCTTTCACAATCACTGATCAAATCCCTGTCTGAGCCAAGTAAAGATCAAAACATTCCTCCATTTAGAATCATAGCAGGAATTTGATGAAAACCCCAGAGGAGCCAGAGGAACTTCTTGTACCCTAAGATTCGACTGAACCATCTAGGTGGCCTTCAGAAAGATCAGTGGGTGGTCTTATACACAGGCTTTCAGTGGCTCCATAAGGTTAAGCTGCTGATCTTATTTAATGAAACCATACACATACTTTTTCTTACTTAATCTACATTACTACCATACAGCACCTAGCTTCTGACTCCTGTATTTTGTAATTGTCTTGTCAAATCGAATCATAGTGATTCTGAATTTTTCATCAGAGGTGTTGTTTGTTGACAGTCTAGAGTTGTATCATTATGTTGGCAAAGTTTTGCTAAGGTTCTCAATAATACAGCTCAATACAGCTTATATTTTCCTATGAAGTAAGTTCAGTAGCTGTGATTTTGGACTTCTTTACAGTTAACCTAGCATGTCACTGCCATAGATGGAGTACATAGACTGTTGTATTACTTGATAAGAAGCTTACATACATAAGCATTTGGTGTAGCTATTTGCCTCTTTATATATGTAGATGTAAAATAGTATAACTGAGGGGAATCCTGTATGCACTACTGTATGACCATGTATTACGATACAATACGATTTCATTGTCAGCTTACACTGAAATTCATGTTGCATCCATTCTGTCTAAGAGGTTGTCATAAAGATTAAATGTACAGTTACACATGACACTTTCCCCAGTCATACATAATACATGATAACAATCTTACAAAATACATTATTCTCTGAATTTATATGTTAGCAACACACTGATCTTGTTTACGCAGCAGTATAGACTGATGTTAACAGAGTTGATAACAGAGTTCTTCAGCCTGTAAATTGAGGGACAGAAGGTGGCATTCTCCATTTAAGACAGAGTTAAGAGAGATACTGCGAGAAAGTCCAAGCATGCTCTTAAAGTAGGCAGTTTGAGTGTTCCAAGGGGCATCCAATAATCCTTGAACAGATTCAGTTGTTGATGATATTGTTTAGTTTTGAGTTTCATGGACAGGCTGTTGAACCAGGCTATAATGTAATAGAGCGTGACACTCAATAACTGAATAACTGGTGTAAAGGTCAGAGGAACAAACCAGCTACACGATCAAAAAAAAAAAAAAAAAATCAAACCCTACAAAGAAAGTAAATGTGCTGCTGGATTATCTTACAAATAAAATATTTATGAAAGGTCCACAACAGGGTGGCATTTATCATAACACTCAATGACTTTCTACATTGTGAATTCTCACCGGAGGCAGCTGGCCATCTGGAAAAAGGCCAAAAAAATGTCCCCTGTCTTTTTTGGACTGAGAAGTCCTGAGATTGTGTTTGATCAGGTAAAATACGTGCAAACCTCTGTCTGGGTGGACCATAGGTATTGAATGGCACCTGTACACTGTATGATGAAATCTCTCATGTTTGTTGCATATCTTGCCGTGGGAAATGAATCTCAACCAGTGGCATTGTTAGCATCTATACACTATATATGGTGTTACAGTAATACTGATAAATTAAGACATTTTCTCCTAAGTGTCTTGGCAAGCATATTTGAAAAGTG
Source organism: Lates japonicus (assembly GCA_033238685.1). Lineage (NCBI taxonomy): Eukaryota > Metazoa > Chordata > Actinopteri > Centropomidae > Lates > Lates japonicus. The sequence goes on along the minus strand of BRZM01000424.1, from coordinate 22,993 downwards.
TTGCCACTAGGCTTGCGGTTATGCTACATTTCAAGAGAGGTATTCACACATGCTGATGTTTCCAAAGGGACAATAACTGTCAAACTTAACATGTAAACTCTGTAAATTCTGCAAAATAAATCTACTGTAGATTATGTGCAGAAATCAGTAACATTTGCCATTCACACAGTGCCAAATAGAAGAAAGTCTACATTGTGTTTTTAATCCCTGTGAATTAATGGTGGATAAATTAAATATTTTGCCATAATCGTCAAGGTTTTGATCAGCTCTTACCAGTGTTGGTCTGATTACTGGAGAGTGTCACCTCTCATGTCCCCTCAGCTCTGTTCCCCAGCTCCATCGTCATGTCTACCATATGCTGCATATGTTTCCTGGATCACAGCCAAAGTTGAGTCAAGGAATTACATTGAGATTTTTCGGTGCCAAGAAATACAGTGGAGTGTTGCTTTAGACACACACACTTGTCAAGTCCTCTAGAGGGAAAAATTCAAGTATTTGACTATGATGTAATGGTATTCCCCCGTTTAGAAAGCTACAGTTTGAACAAATCTCTTGAAGAGTCAAAATTAGTACGAGGAGTATGTTCTTGACAATAATATAGGATCTGGATTTGGCAGATTTTTTAAGCTGCTTAAATGTAGACTGAAAATACATTCTCTTAATGTTAAATAAACATGAATATTGTTTTGTTAGTGAAATGAATTGACCCCAGTAATAACTAGACTCACACAACTCAGGATTCAGTATTACACTGAACTTAGCTACTGAATACAGTCAAACTATTCTGAGTCATATCCGCAAATTCCTTATGAGTATGAGTTTTAGGAATGAGTCAATAAGATAATCATCACTCTGCACAAAAAAAATTGGTTCCACTCAATTCTGCAAATTTCTTAGCACATAAACTGTAAACATGATGCATGATCAGGCATCCTGTTGCCATTACTCCTGGGAAAGTGAATTTTATCATGACTTCTGGAGGCCAAATGAACTGTCTGATGGGGTGTGGAAGCTTGACATTCCATTGTACAACATAGTAGCTGCTGTTTTGTTTCCTCTGGCATTGTCAGACATCTGTCATTTAAGGAAAACTGTAAAGAAACATGAAAATATCTTTTTTGATACCATGTTGACTGTGAGTGTAAAATTAACTAACTTGACTCTTTGCAAGTTGATTGATTGCTGCACTAAAATGATAGCATGCATCAGTTTTTGTTTGTTTTATTACATATTTTAGAATATGTTCTTGGAATATTACATTAGAAATTGAAACAGTATTTACTGGTTTAGTGTATATAAAAAGCAAAGAGGCAGTGAACAAAAAATATATGACATTAAATACAGAAAATTTAAAGAGTAGTTATAATAGTTTATAATGGAGCAAATCTTACCACATGAAGATATTAAAGCGATAAAGTGTGTTAATGTGGTGAGGCAACACTTTAAGGCACTGTTATGCTTGAAAAGAATTCGCTCGTATGAGTGTTGTGTATGTGTTGTCTGACCATAAGGAGGGACCAAATTGTTTGTAACTGTCTGTAATGAACATGCAGCCATAATTGTTTAAATATGGGGATAACAACGTACATTTTCAGACAGTCTTTCTAAGAAAGCAGTCATGGTGAAGGACTTGTTTATACACACATAAAGAGACAGAAATAATTGTGTCAAGAATAAAATAAAAAAATATTGTTGGATCTTTTTTTATATCAGATTGTCAGCGTCCAATAGTTGCACAAATTGTCAGACACAGCCCCTCCTGTTTAGACATTGGAAGGTCGGTGTGTTTCAGATGCTGTGATGCTTTGTTTGGAGCATAACTGTCACCAAACTACATGACAGTAAAGTAGAATTCCACTCATTTTACACATCAAAGCCTACCGACAGGTCTTGGGGGAGTGCTACTACATATGTGTGAAAACAGCTGTATAAAGCCTTTTGTGGCAGGGAGCTGTGTGAGGTCTTATAAGAGGCCTCAAGTGATATAACTTGAGTTAGTGTCAGTTGGTGCTGAGGACTACAAGTTGAAAATGAAAGAAAAACAAAAACAAAAAACAGACCTCTGCTTCTATCATGAGTCTGACAATATTAGTGCAATGCCAAATCGGTGGCGGAAGGAGCAAGTTGATATTGTTACAGGAACAACTATTTTCTCATAAATGTCTGTCAAAGAAAAATGGAAGACTAACACGATAAGAGACTTTCAATGGCAATATCTGCATCTAATTAATCCAAACAAGGACATTCCACAGTTCCAGTAGTTAATTTCAGCACTTAGCCACCCACTTGGCTTCCCCACAGATCTGGCAGACCGAGATTCACTCTCCTGATTGAGTCTCTTGGCGAAATTAGAATATAATTCACCACAATCTGTAACTCCTTGTGCACATTTTATGACCAGTAGTGGTGTGACCACAATCATAGATCTACATTTCTGTCCAGTCCTGCCTTTATATTCTTTGGACATGACAGTGGTCTCTCTCACGGCCAAGTTATAAAAGGTTTTCGTGAACAGCTACAGCCGCGCTGATGATAATGATACACAAAGCATCTGTTGGTGGTCTGCATCCAAACCAAAGCTACATAAAATGGTTACACTAATGGATCATTTTGTCTCAAAGCAAATATATCAGTGTTTCAGTATGGTGAGACCTGGCATGTGCTGAATTCTCACACACTCAATGCTTAAAATGAAATGTTCAGCAGTATGCAGGACATAAAATGTATTTTATATCCTGCAGAAACCTTAAATAGAGTGGGCTTTTGAATAGCTAAAAAAGTGGTTCAATTTCCAGTAGACCATCTTGCATCCTTGGCATTTTAAAATACTTTACTGTTGGCTTCATCTGTTATTGAGGAGACATTCAGCTGTACAAAAGCGAAAGGCAAAAATTACAGATGTGATGTTTTTGTAGGGTGTTGAAAGTAGAATATCTTTGACCATATAATGCAATGTTCAGTTTTAGTAGTGGTCTGTGTAGCAGGTGTTTGTGACCAGCCATGGGATACAGGTTATAAAAAATATGTCTGTCATGTTGGAATGCGCGAGAAGAAGATCTGTGGTCACCCTCACGTTCAAATAATTTTTTTAAAATGTTGCCATATGTGATGTTTTATGAGGAGCTGAAGAACCTGACAAGCACTGGTGTACCATTTCTTGGGTGCTTTATCTCTTTGTAGATTTGGATATGTGTGGTGTGAAAACCTGTGAACCTCTCCACGTGATGTAAAGCGCACACTATGCATCCCGCTGACTGCTATACAGATTTTTTGCTGAATACTTTAGCATGTTGGACCACTCTCCACATGCGGCACAAAGACAGATGACTGTGGACAGGACTTACGTATGTCCAGATGTAATGTACTACACCTAATGCTGCAGCTACAGTTACATAGGGGTGACCCTTGACTTGGTTGGCTAGTGGACAGATTTGGTACTGCGGTATCAAAGTGACAGTGACAGATACAGAGAAAGAAATCCAAATACACTGTACCATTTGTGTCTCTGCTTGAGTTTGGGTAGGAGTATTTCATGATGGGAAAATTTCAAAAAGTTTTAAAGTAAACCTCTTGCACCATGGGTCTTTTCATAAATTCATTGTTTCTCTTTAATGACACTGTACTCACTACAGCCACCATCTGATGAGGTAAGAGGTATTCATATGATCATACGACAGGTTGTAAACAAACCAACAGTAAAGTTGGTTTTACTTTATTGTTCAATTCTATCTATCATCTAACTGACAGACACAATGGATAAAACTGTTTTAAGAATTCTTCCAAATTAATAAAAGGAAACTAGCATTATCCTTAAAATGTCACTACAACAAAGATTTTTTCATTCAAAGTGATATAACACAGAATATGTTTTGTGTCTCTGTGTCCATGTTCATCATGTAGACATGAAAATCTCTAACACCAATAGACACTTTTCCTTTGACACGTCAAAATGCATTAGTCTCCAGCTGCGATATATTTGGATTAAGTTTCACATTTGTATGATGCACAGACTCTTCTCACACAAACACACTGAATATTGAATGTAATGTTCTGGACGGCTTTCAGTTAGATAACACGTGTAAAAGAGCAATAGTCCCAAAGTCATCTGTCTCACTGTGATGTGTTGTACATGGATCTGCGCCATTTCTCACATACTTTCACAGCTGGAAGAGCATTTTTCATCAGATCATCAGACAAGGGGGAAAAAAACAAAACAGCAGCTTTCTGGTTCTTAAAATCTACCTTTGATTTCCACCTCTGCTCCTTGATTGCTATGGACAATGACACTGCGTTCAACTTTAAAAACATTTTATTGCCTCATTTTACTTTTTCTGTGCACAAGACTTAGGCATCAATACCACTGTCACTGGACTGGACAGGAGTGTAATGATTCTCCAAATCTACAGTTCAGTTCAGACCTTGTTTTTTATATATATATTCCCACACTGTTGACTAGAATATGTCTGGGGCCTCTGCAATCTCAGGGTTATTACTCATTTCCAGGTAATTAACCCAGCCCAACTTTTACAGCAGGTGTGAACACTTGATCATGACTGGACAAAAATCGTCAGACACACACAGTTGGAAGACAATAAGAGGTGTAATGTGTAATATTTACAAACTATACAGCTTACAGCATACAACATAACTTTAAATATTAAGAGTTCAACAGGCTGCACCTGCAGTTGTGGCAGTGTTTTGGTTTGGGGGTTGGTGGTGGGTGGTGAGGGGTGTATCGTGGTTCCGTCTTCCCATATTACGATATGAAACTGGATGTTTGTATCATGGTTTGGGTCTTGGTCATTACTGTTACTTATTTCCCTGATTTCTTTTTATTTGCTTCATTCAAAGCCAGGTTTGTTTGTTACAGTGTTCTACAACCTGGTACAAGTTTTTTTTTTTTTTTTAGTTATTTTTTTGGGCTTTTTCGCCAGGACAGTGGAGAGGAGACAGGAAACAGGGAGAGAGAGTGGGGGAATGACATGCAGTAAAGATCCGGCCAGACCGGGAGTCGATCCGGGGACCAGCTGCTCAGAGCGCTTGGGCCCATGTGGTACGCACCCCAACCATTCGGCTATGGGGGCACCCAACCTGGTACAAGTGTAAAGCCAGCAGTAGCTCCACAGTGAGACCAACACAGATGTGCAGAGGTAACATTACAAAGGACTCTTCCTATGTCAGTTCATTGAGCTAGCTTCAAAGCACTGGAATAGTATGCCTGTAGCACAATAACCTACGTTCACACATACATACACACACACACTCACCCTCACACACACATACACATGCATCCTTTCATCCTTCTAAACACATTCAGCTACCCAAAGTAACCCATCTGTTGTTCCTACACCACCTCGCACTCAGAGGAAATTAAGGAAGCCAGTGTTGCTCTTAATTGCTGGCATCTGATAACACACGTGAACACACACACACACACACACAGCATTTGGATGCACATACAGCATGAGTACAAACAGCCATGCACATGCAGAATCAGTGAGTAGAGTGGTGCTGCATAATCTTATCAGCAGAGACTTGACCAATTTATCTAAATAAGTAAAATGTCTCGTCAGACTGGTGAAGCTCCCATCACACCTTTTCTTATCACAAAGGAGAGACAGTCTCTGGAGTCCTTTAGTTCAGGGACAAATGAACCTTTGTCAGAAATCAAATTCCAAAGCTCTACCTGTATATCCAGTACATGTATAGTATTTAAACATGTTGATTTAGTATTATGTATTATAAAATGAGGCATAAACAATAACCAATTGTATGTAGGTAAGCATTGTTTTCATTGTAAACAGCAGTGGTTGAAGTTGGTTTTCAGTAACGAACAATGTGGCCTGTTCATAGAGACTTTGAGGAAACAGAAAATAAAGAACACAGCTATATTGTATTAACATGTATCACTGCAGTTGTCAACAAGTTTGATAAGAACAGAACATTGCTTCCTGATGCAGAAACTGGAGAATGAATACTGTATATCAAACCAATCACTCTGAGGTAGTACTAGGATTTTACCACTAACTGATTGGAGTTTGTAATCTTTATTTCACATCTCAAACCGCGGTAGGCCTGCGCAGCCACCCAACACCAAACTCCATTGTGTTGGTTGTATTTATTCAGGGATTTGGCCATTCTCTCGTTTTCATCAAGCGGTGTGTTATGACTGGCGGCCACTCTGAAAAGTAAAGACACAGACAAATTGAAGCGATTTCCATTTTGTCAGCTCAGTGTGAGCTTGTCCAGAATGAGAAATTAGATCTGTTATTATTCAAATAAAACAGCAGTGGGAAACTTCAAAACTGCTCAATTTGTGTTTCTCCCTGCAGACGAGACGGAAGCAGCAATCCAGCTGGAAAAAACCCAGCAGTTCAGGAGGAAAGATGTTTTGCCAAATCAATATGAAGGAAGAACAAGAGAAGCAACTTGTTAGGATTGTAATGACTCTGAGAGGAAAAAGCTTCACAACTGTTAAAAGATATTTTCATTTGTGGTCAACATTCGCTCAGCATTATTTTTGTGGTCACATTTGGACATTACAAGTGACCCTTTGAGCTCATAACAGGGAACAGATTTGCTTGATCAAATTAGGAGCAGTTTCATATAGGACAGAGGGATAAGAAATGTAAGCTCCTATGGAGTACTTACATTAGATCAAACACTTTACACTTGACTTGGCTTTACACTTGAATTTAAGTACCATATGTCAAATGCTATCAAGCTAATTAAGCTAACGTTGCAGTTCCATCTCAGCTAACTTATTTCAGTGCAAGAATTCCATTGAGCGGTCTTAAAAATGCACTTGATACATACATACTATCATGCAAAACAAAAACTGAGTCCAAAGCTACATGTCCTGAGCACCAGTTGATGATTCATGTTGATACTCCCTTCCTGCATAGTAGAATAATTCCAAAGACCTGAAAATCATCTGAGCTCAGTTATCTATCACAGTACTGACAAAGCTTTTGTTTGGTTTTGTCAAACTTTATGTTTTATCATTGTTTAATTTTGCTTAAGTTGATCTGGAGGAAGAAATGGAAATGTCTGCCAGAGAACGATCCCTCATAACATGACATCTTACAGCGCTTTCTACTGTGGGTTGTACCTTGATGTCAAGAAATATTTTGTATGGGAAAATAAGTAAATCAAGAAAAAAAAATTGTATTGGAAAATAAAGCTAGGAAATTGTCTGTAGACGGTAGAAAATGAGACATAAATCTGAAAGACACTTATAATTTCCTTCTTATTAAACACCGAAAACTTGACAATTGACTTCTTTGTTTGAGAAAAAGGAAGCCAATAAGAGTTTTTCCACTGTTAATCCACTTCAGCTTGGCTGAGTCTTTTCTGGGATTTTCATCTTTTAGATAAGGGCTGCTGCATGGCTCCTTAAGATGCAGGGCATGGCTGTAAATAGATACAGAGAGGAAACTAAGTGGGTGATCATGTTGTTTCAGCCTTGTTAACAACACACAAGCCGGGACACCCCCCACTACACACCCAAACTCTCTGTTCTCAAGTTGACTGACAGCCTGTAAATGTCATCAGTCAACCAGCCAGTAACTGTCCAAGCCATCCAATCAGCTGGCTGCCCCATCACGATAACATATTCTGTTAGCCAAACAGCAGGTCAGATGTTTAGCCAGCAAGCCACCAAGACAGCAAGTCACAAATCAGTGGTTCAGTCAGTCAACACCTTTTGGCTCTTCCTATCAGCAAGAATTTCCTGCCACGGTTTTCTCTACCTGGACACACACAGAGGCATGCATGCAGACACTTGCAGAGAGGCAGAAACACACAGGCACAAACCAGCCAAATGGCTACTGCTGTCACTCTTTGTTACACTTTGTTCTTAAACAAGCAGCAGTGTTTCCACTGAAGTCTCACATCTATTCAACAGACGTTTCTCTTTCAGAGCTACCTGCAGAGCTCTGCGGTTTCTCTGGCTCTCGTGTATTCTGTTATGTAAAACCACACAACTTGGATGGGTTTCTGTACTCTAGTTGGCTGTTTTAGCTCATGATTCTACCCAGCGTGACTTACCATGAGTAAGCAGGACAGAGTTCAGTGTTTCTGCAGATGGGCTATCATGGGATGAGCATGTCGTCTGTAGCAAGGATCAAACTACTGACCTCTGTTCTATGTGTCATCACCACAGTGGATGAGATATTACTTAACATTGACATTTCATTTAGTTTTTAGCATTTATTATAGCACTTCCTACATACAGTCAGATTTTACATATCATCATACATACTGTCTAATTGAAGGACCCTTCTCCTAAGATGTAAAAGGTCACATTGAACAAAGAAATTGTATCAAGCAGTGCCTCCTCTGAATACTTTGTCTGTCTCATAAATAGCAGCTGGTCAGATAAGAATAAGATTATCAGTAAGGCTACGATATATTTAGCTCAAATGTCCTCTAAATGCTGATGGTTCAATGAAATTAAACTCACAATGAGGGACTCACACACATACGCACACACATCCCACAAGATACACAAGAAGGACATCGCTTGCAAATAGGACACAGACATCCACATAAAATCACATTTCCTGCTACAAACACACTTTCACACAAACCCATTCACATACACACTCAACAGGTGTATCCACAATCCCATGAGACACACCTAAGCCAAAACAACCAGGAAGCAAATGGCTACAGCCAATAAAATGGTCCAACTTCTCCAGTTGCTTTTTTCACTGCTTTGTCTAGACAGAAACGTTCATTCTCTAACAGCCTTCCCAGAGTCTGAAATCTTCTGTGAAAAGTACTGTGAGTCCGTCTGATTTTTGTTTTAAGGCTTACTTGTAATTTCCCACCTTTTTTGCAGCCATAAAACACATCTTTCAAAACTGCTTCAGCCAGAGGTCATAAATCTATAACTGTGGTTTATGGAAATGGATATATGTCCTTTATATTTAAAGAACCTCTGGGTATTGTGCAAATATATGGGTTCTTAAGGTCTTCTAATTATGGTTTTGAAGATATTCAGACTGTTTTGTATATTTTTACTTTTTCGACATTGTTTTAGCAGGTTTTATGAGACCCACTGAAACCAAAAATGCATCACTGTCATTAAGTGAATACTTTTCTTATTCATTGTGAAGTATTTTCCTTGAAACTTCTTAATCTTTGTATTCAGTATATACAAGTTTCATTGGCAGGCTGTGTTGAGATTAGTATAATGTGAATTTGATGCATTATATGTTACATACTGTGCATATGCTATATTTTGTGCATTGTTTAAAGATGTGTAAATGGAATGAAATCCATCATCTATCTATCACTTTGTCTATAAATAGTAGATTTTTATCCAGCAAACAACAGTAATGCTGGTTCAGCTGCAATTTGTCCAGGATTGTAGTAGCTACAGGTTCAGTTTTTGTTCTACAGGCAACATTATGTCATCGTCCTGCTCTGCTTTCCCAGCTAGTTTGCTGTTGTTGGCTTTCTCAAGCCCTGGGACTACATACATCATGGTAAACTGTAGCAACAAGGAGCCAAGCGCCTAGCGCCAGTAACATTAATAGTTGGGAAACACAAGAGAGATCAGACAGAAGACAAGAGCCATTCAGGCTTGTCTATCAGTCTAGTATATTTTCCAAGTAGTGCAAAAAAAGATATATGGAAAACAGACAGACTGGTTTTGATACTAAATAGTGAACAGCAGTTTTTCCTTACTGCGTCACAATGCTCATTTTACATGCAGTTTAAATACAGTATGAGAATGCAACAAGTACATTTGGTGAAAAGCAGTGTTCAGTATCAGCCTGGATCAAATGTTAGAATCTTTGTCTCATTTAAATCATATTTTTGTGGTTCTGACTGCCTGAGTGTTTTCACAAAGTGTGCAAAATTAAAAGGAAGACCCTTGCAGTGCTTAAAAAGACCAAGAGCTCTGCCAAAATTTAAAAAATTAAATAGCTGGGCAGATGGGATGCCAGAATACGAATACTCTGAAGAGGGCAGAAGGTAAATTGTGAAGCTGTTTGATAATTGGTGATTAGCTCCACTTCTTGGTTTCCTTTTCCTTCCTCAGTATTCTTAAAAATATATATTTTATTTTTATAAATGCGACATCAGCTCAGACAAAAGGATTTTGTACATTTATGTATTTTCTTTTTTTTTTTTTTTTGTCAGTTACACTTGCAATTTCAGATCCAAAAATGCTGTTGCTAGAATCCTATTATGAAAAGCTCATTAGTAAGATCACACCTGTTTCTCCAGTCCAGCACTGGCTCCTGGTTAGTTCAAATTGGTTATAAAATTTTACTTGTCTATATCCTAAGAACTCTAGGGTCGTCTGGTTCAGGTATTCTAGTCAATCAGGGCAAAGTCAAAAGTAAATTATGGCAACTTTTGGTTTTGTGGTTAACTGCTGGAATACTTGCCAGATTGTGACTAGATGTTCCAACATTAATGGTGTTTAAAAAGCAGAGTGAAAGCTGTCCTGCTCTCTCCTCTGTACTTGGTTACTTTCCTTTCATTGTGTAAGTGCATCAGATTGTTCTTACTTGTTTCTATGGTGTGCATGTTTTACATGTATATGCAACTATAGTATGTGTGCATATATAAATATAGTGTATATAAATATGTTTTGATATGAAGCATATTGATTTTATGAGGAGTGAAATCTACTACATAAAACAATGTCTGCATTGCTTTGTCTGAGACAGAAAAAAATAGCAATGCGCTGGGTCCAAAAATTCTGCAATGGCTTTGGTCAACTACCTGCAGTGATAGGTGGGTATTGTAGAAGGGCGTTAGAAGAAGAAGAAGATTATTTTTATTTTGTTAGGTTAATGAGACTGTGGAAGCTTCCTTGGTCCAGTAGGACTAGCTGACAGTGCTGGATTACACTAACAAGTCCTCCCTCTTTGTAAATAACTGCAGTTGTGCAGCTAGAGGTGCGACCTAGCAAGTCCTCAGTTCCATAATCACCATGCGACTTGCTTAGGAAGTAACTTTACAGTGTGAGCCATGTTTCAACAGCCAGGCCTTGGTCATAATGCACTCCTACTTGTATTACAATGCTCAGGGCAAGCTTGGGACAAAGTCAACTCCAGTGTCTGCTACTGTGCTTGGGTGGTTAGTTCAAATACATTCAACATGGACTTACAGTATGGGCATGGTTTATTTCCCCATACACAAATTGCCCTTAATTCTGCCACTGGAAAAGGATTCATAATTACTATAATGCAGCAATTACAGCCTAAACATTTTCCTTTGTGTCTGTTTCCATAGCTCCATGAACACAATCCATTTTAAATTGTACTTTTATCACATGGGCTAATCTGCTTAAGTGAGGAAAAAAAATACTCATTTTATCTCAATCACAAACAGTTAACTAGGATTACATGTACTTATCTCATGTGGTGTGGTCCATCAACACCAGACAGATTTGATATACCGTGAAAACTAATCACCAGCTAATCATCATACTTCTCTCATACTAAGTGTACCTGTTTAAGGTCAGTGCATTAGCCTCTCCATCAGAGGGCTCCTATGGGGCTGTGGCTAATCTGACTGTAGTCCACACTACACATGTTGTAAGAAGACTCACATGCATTCCCTACCCATATACAATAGCAGCAGTAACAGCGGTCCTCACCCAGGCTATGGCTATAATACTGTTGACATTTCATACAATCAAAGAGTCCAAACCAGTCAATGCATTCTGCTACAGTCGAACCTACAACTGTCTCTCATATGACGTTAGGAAGGCAGGTTTGTGTTGACTCCCCAAACACCACAGACTCCACTCACTCCACCAACAACAGCTTGCAGGTTTCAAACACAACGGCTCATGCCTTTATCACAGTGAACAGCTCATGTCTTGTAGTTCCTCAAACATGACAATCACACAGCTAATTATTGAATTTAAAGGTGACTATGTTAAATGTTTCCATTACTATGCTGATTACCTCTAACGGTAGTGAAGAGAGACAAGCGTCTGCTCACACGGTGTTTTGAGTTATTGTGGCTAATTAAACCTTTGCTCAAGTTGATGATGGGTGGAAGCGTGCTGCGAATACCGTGAGGTCGCAAAGCGTCATGATTTCATAAGAATGATACAGGTGTAAGTTGTCTAACCTCAACAGGTGCAACAAACAGAGACTGGTGGATAAGGCAGTTAAGCTCAGTCTGTCCACCAGAAGAGTCCTGCAAAAGGAGGTCTGACCAGGCAGCAAATTGAAAACACCTGTGTGGGTGCATCACTATCTTTAGCGACTGGGAGGCAAGGTGTCCCCTGATGCCTTCATCTTCACTTACAGTATAGGAAAAATTTCAGACTAGTTCTAACACTAAACACTTTAGGCGATGGATTATATAGATCAAAGGTGGAGCATAGAATGTGTATGTTTAAAAGACTAAAGGTATGTTTATAAAGAGTGAGACAAGGTAGTGCAGAGGCGGTGCAATTGTACACAAAGTCAATGGTCAAAAGTCAAATTTGCCTGGGGTAGCACAGATGGCACAAAGATGTAAATTAATAGGGGTGAGATGAGAATTTAGCTGTGTTTGGGGATCTCTAAAAAGAGCCTAAAACTGCCAATATTTATAATCTGTGAGACAACAGTGCAACTGAGCTAACCACCACTTACAGCAGCCACCAACATGCTCACAATCTAGTGCTAACATGCTAATATTTAACATGTCTAATTTTACCCTGTTAACCAGATGAGTTTAGTGTGTTAGCAAGGAAGTGGTTGGGGATGGCGCTAGATTAAATTCCAGAGGACACAAAGAGTCAGTAGTGTTCATCCTCTGGGACCATGAAGACTGTAATATTTGGATAATCTTTCAGCTCCATGTTAACTGCCTCATTATCAAGTCTTAACCCCATTTCTGTACCATCTACGGCCATATTGCCTTTGTTAACCATAGCTAGCCCCATCCCTTTCCATGATTACTACTCACTACATTAAAGCTGTTTTACCTCACACTATAGTCATAAATAATCTCCCAGTGGGAGAAGAGGCCCACCAATGGTGTTCTGTTACTGTAACATGTGTTTTACCCGGAGAGAGAAACGAACCATTAAAAGTGTGTGATAGAGAGCACATAAAGGGGCAGGAAAGAGAAATGATGGGATGGGAGGATCAGGAGAGTGGAGGATGTATAGTGTTGGGCTCTTATATTGGGTTTTGAAACATCACCAGCTCAGTTTACAAAAGATGTATAGAGCCAACAGTTGAACTCTTTTTTGTTACAGCTTTTTTCTCTTTCTTCTTCTCTTTTTCTGTCTTTTCTGTATATATACGGTATGTAGTGCTGTTGTTAAACGACAGCAAGCAAATGCTATGTCAGGATTCATGCTATGTGTTACAAGGTAACAGGCTTTGGGACATTTATAGTTAAACCAGATTCAATTTGAGAGCTTCCCAGTCAGGCAAAGTCTTGCACTGTTGGCTGCTGAGCAGCTCCACTGGACAGAGGAGTGGCACATTTCTCTAGGGTTGTTTTATTATGGGTCACGAAGGAGGATAGGGTGATAGATATTCGTGCCACCCATTAAGATGAGATATCGCGGGTAACCAGCAGGATTTATCAACCCTCCTGTAGAAACTGTTTCAGATCAATGATTCCTGTTGGAAGAACATTAGTATCATATCACTGGGTTACTCTGCTCATCCACAGGCATTGGGGTGAGGTGGATTTGGAATTTGAATCTTTATCATCAGACATACTGGTTTCATTTGTTGCAGCTGTTTCAGCACAGGTCATGATGTGTACTTAACATAAATTCAGAAAAGGATGTCCACTCCCTGTCTCCCTTATGTTCACCCACTTTTCCTACCATCCTACCTACCTGTTATCTGTGCCTGTTTGGTCCAGAAACAAACAGGATCAGTGCCTCAACGTTATTACTTACTGCTTGTGTATATACTGGAGTATTGCCTATGTTGTATTGGTGAAACTCTATCCACTGCCATCACTGTGTTGTGTGTGAATGTGAGTGTTGTAGGCTCTGTCTTGTTGTCAGGCTGAAAAAGTAGTACATGATCTTTGTCCTAATTGCTTCCTGCGTACAAAGATCTCTCTGGTATATTTTGAGTGATTATGTTATGCTGTTTTTTGGCTTATATCTGACGAAAACATGCAGAATTGCTTTCTAATGTGTATGTGACCTGTGGCCCGATCCATGCTGATCAGCCCCAGCCTGGTTAACAGTGTCACGTTTAGGGGCGGAAGTGGATGAGTGGTCGTGTATAGCATTTAGATGTAGAATACACATATACACACACACACAGATTTGCACAATTGCGGTAACATTACATCTGAATGGAAGAGCCATATACCAAGTTGCTGTATGCTTCACCAGCACATGTGCTCAGATGCTGCTACATTAATGACGTTAGCCACAGCTCTTAACTGGTACATTTCCTTCCTTATCTACCATTTAGAAATTGCAGTTAACGGTGCGTGTGTCGCAAATAGTGACCAGTGTGTCATAAATAGGAAACCCATACAGAGGCCCCTAAGCATTGCACTACCTTGATCATGTGATGATACAAGTTAGACTATTTAACCAAACTCGTGCAAAATACCTTATCAGCTGCCAAAAAACTGAAAATACCCTCAGAATAAAGGGCAGCAGAGAACAGAAAAAGAAAAGATTGATGATAAGCTCAATCTAGGGGCAATAACCACATGCAAGTTTCATTTCAGTAATAGATGTACACATCAAAATAACTGTCTTCTCCATTAATTTTGGCGATAGCTGAGAGCTGGCATGGGCACATGCTGGCAGTTTGACAAGGAAGTAGGAAAAAAAAATCATGTTTCATCAATACCACATTTGGCCAGATATAGAATTGCATTGAACTTGAGGAAGCAATTTTTTCTGACCAAGGACACAAGAGTAAGACTTATGTTCGCCTTGGTGGTATTGCCTCAATTATAATCACTCTCACTTAAGTTGTATGTTGGTTGTATTTTACCGGCAACTTAAAAAATTTATAAAATTTGTTTAGATTACTCATATTCCTGTAAACCCACAGACATCTGATGTATCTTGTATGTCAACCTATATTATATGATATTTAAAAATGGAGTTTTGGAGTATAAGCTCAACGTGGGACACAAATTATTTGTGAAGGAAAGGTCAAACTTATTCTTCCTGTGTGAACATGGGCCGGAGGGTGTGGTACTTGTTTGTTATCATCCCTGAAAAAGAATCACAATACGATAGAAAACATCTGTCCAAGAATACACTGTAACGTGCGTTTGTGTGTGTGTGTGGAAGCCAGAGGAAATAAACATAAGGCAACAGTCTAATTGTCTAGAATGACATGGTTCATGCAGATCACAGACTAATTAATTCCTGTGGATCACCACTGTCTAAAGTTTATCTGAGCTGTGTCCATGAGGCAGTGCAGTGATATCACTTTGAGTTTGTGTGTGTTTGGGTGTGTGCAGAGAACCTCTGTGTGAGTGCACATATTTGTGTATACATGTTGTGTTGATGGGCGGGTGGAAATATTTAATGTCGATGTGTGTTGTCACTGACAGCTGTCATCTTCCACATGAGGGGAAAAACACCCTCATTCTTCTCTACATTGCCCATTATTAAACACAATCAGACACACACACATACAGAGAGACACACAAACATCTGAATGATGTATTTACAATCATGTCAATTTTGAATATCACGCCATCACAAAGAATAAAATGCATAAGAAAATACAACACTTGTCAGTTCCACACGTGCTCATTTGACTATCACAATACAAAATGGATTGGCAGCGAATGTGAAATACAATAGCACACAGTAATTCACCCACACACGTGCACACTCTACACACAAACACTTTACCCAATACACACTCAGTCAGTGTGGGTGGGATTGCTACTAGAGCAGACACACTCCATCAAACAGAGCTGTGTAGATTACATCATGTTGTTGATTGGCTGGCCAAACTAAAGGGGGTCACCCTGGGACGATATTGTGTATACATTGATATGTGTGTGTGTGTGTGTGTGTGTGTGTGTGTGTGTGTGTGTGTGTGTGTGTGCGCATGTGTGCGGAAGAGTAAAAACACCAACTTTCTGCACACTACTTTTTTACATTTCCTGTCCAGATTCCTTGACTGCAAAATTACCAACCTAAACAATGATGTAGATCGCTGGTCCCTAGACTCTGATACAACCCATTGAAGTGTACCAGCAGCAGGAGTACCAGACCTTCGTCATCATGGTGACAATAATAAATATCTGGTTAAGCTAATGGAATGATCATAATCTGGTTAGGTTTAGGAACAAAAACTACTTGGTTAAGTTTGGGAAAAGATCACGTTAAAATATATAATTCCTTAAAGTTAGAGGACCTTCATTGTCATGGTCACAACAATAAATAAGCAGTTAAGGTTGTGGAATTGCTGTGGATCAAAGAAACAACATTTGTGTGAATTCTGTGTTTTGTCAGCTCATCCATCCATCCCAGCCTTCGTCTTAACATGGACTTTGTCGCTCTCTATACTACATCGTAACAAGCTGCCTCCAGCTTGTTACAGGCGGACAGTCTCAAAACTGCAGATATCGGCTTAGATAGATCCTTATAGTAAAACAAAATTAACAAACTTCTTGTAAATCCCTACTTACAAGCTTTATCCTGATCTTTAAACTTCATCTCATTGTTAACACATCCGTTGAGTTTCCCAGAATAAGTTAAAATGTTTCACAGACAGCTAATTAAATTTTGTTGTCCACAAAAGCTATAAATTTTGAACAACAGAAGATCTGAATTTTGGGTTTTGTCACCATAAATCAGCAAAGGCTGCACACACTGTGAACACTCATAGCATTGCACAATAGTACTGAATGTCATCCATCTGTCAGTGTTTACCACTAATGTGTGTGGTGAGGTGTAGGGAAATCAGCTTCCAGTGTTTATGGTATAATTACTGAGAAATAAACAAGGCAAGGACAAGCCGGCACTGTAAACATCTTATACCTATGCCAGAATGTTTGTTGGGTCATAGAGTATGTATGTAGTATATAAGCCCTACATTTTCACATTCAGCCACCTGATTACAAGGACACTCAGTGATGCTAGTTGCTTTGGATACCTTTTAAAATTAAAACAGCCACATCATATGCCAGGTAACGGTGTGTGATAGCTGAAAGCAGGTACATTCTGTTGACAAATAAATTTCTAGAAAGGTAAAAAAGTTTATTTTTGATTTAAACTATTGCAGTATACTCTGTGTAAGTTCAGCCAATCAGTGATCCCAGGGAGCCATACATGGAGCCCTGAAAGGCAGATTATAGTTAAGTCACTCAACAATAAGTAAGAGATGGAGCCCCACAGAGGTGACAAAATTAGAATGATAATTGTCTCATTATGGTACAGTGTGGTGGTAAATAATAGAGGACTCCACTGATTTAGCATTGCATTCCTGCAACATTGTAGACTCACAGTGGGACAGTTAAACAACTCAAATTCAATTCAAATTGATGCAGCACAAAACCTGGTATCCATATTAACCACACTGCAACGCAATCACCGTCAGTTTCAAATTTGTCTTCAACCCCTGACACTGACTACTACTTTTTCACACATACTGTGGTTCTCCCTGGGACCTGTAATCAGACTTTAATATGTAAAATCAGAGATTTGTGTTCCCCACAGACAAAAACCTGCAATTTGTGGAACACAACAAAGCCACTGATCATGAATGACAGAACAGGACATCATATGTGCCATTCTGCTCTAATAGTGTAATTTCAAATGAACCATGCTGTTAAAGATACTTCACAAAAAAGCTGTTGGAATCTCTGTGGCATTTCTTCAGACAGAGGTGGAAAGCTTGATAGAACTGAATAATGTGTGCTAAACAGCCTACAAAATATTCCCCAATGCTCCAAACCTCCAGTGCTTCGTCATTAAACCTGTAAGACAAGCATCAAACAAAGGCCTTTATGGCTTCATAATTTCCTCTCACATGTGTGATGTAGAAGAATGAGAATGGTCATTGTGTCCATTTTATTTGTATAGTTAAGCCTGACTTTAATATTTCTGAATCATCCATTATATTGGCAATGACTGAAAGACACATTGTGAGAGACTGACACATATTACGTGTGTGTGTGTTTGTGTTTCTGAGACTCTTCCAGTAACTGCCAGTAATTCATGAAAGTTGTTTCATTCCCAACATGAAATCTGCAGAAATCCACAATGACACACAAGTTTGGATGCATCTATTGTATACATACAGTACACACACAAGCAAATTACTCCACAGATCGGAGTGCGCAGGGATGCACGCACAAACTTGTGCACACGTGCACTCACCCACAGCTGTGCAGGTTTAGTTTGAGTTTTCCATGAACATGCAGCAGACGTTAGGCTGGCCATCTCCTCTATCAGGGAGGAGGAGACGACATCAGCCAAGACCAACACTCTGAGTGTGTGTATGAGTGTGAGAGAGAGAGAAGCGCACACACACATAGTGGAACAAGGATGTGTATGAGAAAAAGGCGCATCTGTGTCTGTGCATGTTCACACATACTTTTTTGTATTTACATATGCAGTCATGCACGTGAGCATGTGTGTGTGTATTTACACTTTCGTTAAGATGGCAGCCTGTCAGACCCCCACAGATGTTAAACATGACTAATGTAACTGGGGAATCTGCTTTTTTTTCCCTTCATAATTCCTTCTGCTCTCCTTCTTCTCTGCTGACTGGATATTGTAATGTAGTAATTACTCTCAGAATGAGATTTATGGACTGGCTTACACTAACTATAATGTTTCTGAAGACTGTGGGGGAGGGAGGGAGACTCGCGTTTTGCAGCATGGCTCCACTTAACGCTCCAACTGACACATTGCTGGTGAAAATCACGCTGACTAAACAACATTAATGCTGACTCTGACTAAACCAGCACCAGCTGGGATGAACATAGATTATCATGTAGTAAGAACAGGCAAGGCATCGCCAACAGTGATTTTTTTATGTTTAATTTTGTCTTTTGTCAAATCTGGTCAAATTCATGTAGTATGTAGAGAAATGTTAGGATATTTACAAATGGCTGTGATCAGCAACATCTGAGACTCTGAGTTGAGGAGAATCCTCTGAGGGCTCAGAAAACTTGACCTGACTCAACAGGTCTAGGAGGGTAAATTATAAAAATGTATTCTATTAACTTTTGGATTGAGTTTTAAAGTTGCTCTTGATATTTTAATATTAACAATGAGCCAAATGAATACATGTAATATAAGCAAGTCGCTTGTCATGACAAACCCACAGCGAGTTGTCAGCCAGGTCAGTTCTGTGTAGCCAAGCGCTCCTCATTTTCTTCAACATTCGCAAGGTTGTGCTCTGTGAATTCATTCAACTGTCAACGCTGAGTTCTACTGCACCATACTGACTTATCTCATAGAGGATATTTGGCACAAATAACATTAATTCTGGCACAATAGCAAGTGAGAGTTCCATTTTGGCAAAGCACCCTCTCAGAGTGCGCTGAAAATACAAGTTTTTTGGACGCACCAACACAATCACCTCTCCCCACCTGCCCCCATCTGGCACGCTGGAACATATTCCTCTTCCCCAAAATGAACCTCACCTCTTCAACTTTTCAGAAACTTGGATAATGTAAATGATGAAAATGGAATGAATGAAAGAAAACTGGTTAATATTGTTGACCCTATTCACCATGATGTCAGTGAACCCAGAACAGTCACACCTATGTCATGAGTTGCCTCTCTGTGTCCTATGTTGTTTTACTTCCTGCCTTTGTGTTTTCCCACCAGTTTTCTTTGTCACCCATTGTCCATTTGTAATCATCTGATTTAGCCTTTCATTGTCAGTTCATCTGTGTGTGTTTTCGGAGTATTCCTCAATGTATCTTTTCTTAGTGTTCTTGGTTATATCTGCTGTGTTATCCCTTGTGCCCACAACTCGAGTGTGTTCCCACTTTCCCCGCCTGCTTGTCATTCCATCTGCCAGTAAGTCTGTTTTCATTTATTAAACTATCTCACCACCTCAACCTGTTTCTGCATCTGCATTTGGGTCCAGAAAAAACCAAGACTTGACAACTTGGAGTAATTTAAAGGAGGATACAAAGATGTTGGCAGGGATCGAGAGAGTGTGGTGTAACACAACAGAAAAAATATCTTACAGCTATACAAATATGCAAACTTCACTCACCTGGAAGGAACTGCTTCCTGCGGGAATGGCCACGGCACATGTTCAATTTTGTACATTTATTACGGAAATGTTTTTTGAGTTTGTTGTTTTTTTATTGCCTGTTGCATGCGTAGGTGGGTTGGCATGGTGGTTTTTTGTTTGTTTGTTTTTCAAAACAACTGTATTATGTGTTTGTGTGTGGTGGGACTAATAAGGCTGAATAATGCCATTTGCATCATCCAGTAACAACAGAACACATCATGCTCATCAATGTTTCCAGGTCTGTCTTTTGTTTGGTGTAATGTTGAAGTTTGTGAACAGATGCAGCTCTGACTCATGCACAGGACCTAGATAGTGAGCGGGGGGGGCCGCCGGCGGGTCAGTGTTTATGAGAGCTAGATCTGATCTGCCCTGAGCTGTGCACTGTCTGTTATTGTAGAATCCCCTGCACAGTTTCCTCAGCATGTTTATATCCACAACACTCTCTATTCATCACAGAGGATGAAACAGAGAAAACTAGAGAATTCTGAGTGACTTTGCCACACTGCTTCTTTATTTTCCTTATCTTTGATGTATATTCATTTTAACTGAGACCAAGTCCTTTTAGAGGTTTAGCATGTGAAAACGCTGGCGTGTTGAGATGCATTAAAATTTATATTTTAAGGAATGACTATGATTTTTGGAAGAAGGGCAAGAGAAGGTCGGAATTCCAAAGCATGGATTTACACAGAAAATAAACTGTCCACATCACAGAAATGAGCTCGTAAAGTGTGTGAGGATCACTCAGAATCTGACAGATATTCTTTTGTAACATATCCTGAGTATACTGTGCTAATGTACAGTTTGGAGTGATTTGGTGATAGTCATTAACCAGCAACCTGTGATTAATAAAAGAGCAACACAGACATATAAGGAACCAATTAAAATGTTGTTACTTGTAGTAGCATGCTACATAGCTCTCCTGGCAAGTGAGGCAAACTGATATAATAACATTGTTACAATTAAAAGTGATATTTCATGCACCATTGCTCTGATTGGAGGAAATTGTGTGTGGAAATTGGCTAAGCAAAAACAAGTACTTCTATGCATCCGTAAATCATCTGATAATGTTTCACATAATATCCACTTAGTTATCAATCATTCACAAATGCACATAATTACTTCCAACAGCTTTTAGATTACTTACAATTAATTTATGATAACAGTAAACTGTTTATGGATCTATCACTGATGTAAATGCATTAATTCATTATGAGTAGTTGATCATTAAGTGTTTTTTATATCATGTACAATAGAGTTGTAATCTGATCATTACAGTAAAGTACACATTAGAGCATGTGGACACTGTTACTCCTCTCTTTCGTCCATAGCCTTACACTATGACAACATCAATGGTTGGAAGCAAAATGTCCCCATACTATAGACCTGGCATAAACCTGGCATGCTTTATCCATTATTCATGACCACTGCCCTTCTCCTTATGTTCACTCCTGACCTACTTTTTGGTTTATTCCCCAAAGTCTCATCAATCAGAGTCAACACACAGCTCTTTGGTGATATCGGTTTTCACAGATCTGCTCTAAACACTTCCAACAATACAAGTTGGTAATGGGGATCAATAAAAAACAAATGTGAATATATGCTGAGCTAGCCAAACACAGAATGACAGATTGTGCAATCCTTGTGTGCACACAGTTCACATGCACACAACTTTAAGAACATACATGTATGATTGCATGTGTGCATGCAAGCGCACACCCACCCACACACACACACACACACACACTTCTTGTTATCACTTAGGAGGACATACACCTATACCCTAATCTTCACTCCTAAAACACTGAAATTTGAAGGACAGTTTCAACTTTTTGAGAAACTTACTTTCATGCCAAGAATTAGAGTTAGCTACAGTAAGATTGACACCACTTGCATATTTACAGCTGTCTTTTCATCACTGTGAGATTGCCAGGCAACCATCAAATGCCAAAAACAGAAATGTTAAAAAACACAGCTTTTTGTTTTTAAATGGATGTGGGCTGTCATGTGATTTTGCCATAGTGGCAAAACTGGGTTACTAATCACATGGTGGTCCAAAAAGATTTTTTCCCATACAGAATCACTGAAATCACCTCAAATGACTCATTTGATCATCAGAATTCAATTCATTTGGTCCAGTAACATTTGGAAAGTCTAGAAGAGCTGCATGATAAAATTATTTTATCCAAGCACACAGTAGTTTAAAGCTTGGAGTCCTCTAATGGTTGGCAAGTGAAATGCTTTTCTTTGGTACAGAAAATAATATAGTATTCTGCAGCACAATATATTGGACTTCATCTGTAGAAGGATAGAATGGGTGCAATAAATTAAACAACAGATAATGTGTTTCTTGGGAATAACTGAGTCCTTGAGTCATCATCATCAAATGACTTGTCCTTTTCTGTGACAAAGCAACTTGAAACAAAATGGGAAGGGAAACACATTTTACACCACACCTTAACCCATCCAGGAGATTAGCATGTCTAGCCACCAAGTAAAAGTCGCTCAAATCATGTGGATCAGTTATAAGACACTGTTATGCAACCTATCATGAGGTCCAAGGCTCGTTCTTTAACAG
Source organism: Lates japonicus (assembly GCA_033238685.1). Lineage (NCBI taxonomy): Eukaryota > Metazoa > Chordata > Actinopteri > Centropomidae > Lates > Lates japonicus. The sequence goes on along the minus strand of BRZM01000424.1, from coordinate 223 downwards.
GCCTGAGTGTCCGCCCTGCTGAATCGTCCTTGAGCGTAGTCCTGTATAAATCAAACCCTGGATAAGAGTAGAAGCCAAAAGAGCGAGCGGATCCTGACCTGACCAAAAGTTTGAGAAACACTGTCTCTGTCCAGCTTTTTAGATTTTTCTCACAGTTATCCATGAGGAACACCCTGGTGAGTGTCTTTCTGCCAGACCTCTACATATGTTGGCCAGACAGCAA
>BRZM01000423.1:19354-35212 GCA_033238685.1 Lates japonicus | reverse complement strand
TGGTGACCAATAACTTTTACTTGCAGTCTTGTGTCACTCAGGATGTTGTCGTTGATGAGTAGCTTGGTAAATGCCATGTGACTGGCAGTATTGTGTTAGACGCAGATCATTTCAATTTGCAAACTGTTTTTAAATGTTTGAAATCGGTGGTAATGTGTTGTTCTTCATTCTTTTTAAATTTTTTTGCAGGCGGGACTGCTTGGCTGCGAAGCTGTCCTCTCCAGTATGGCCCTGATGCAGGCCAGCTCCATGGCCGCTCCGCCCAAAAAAATGATGGCTCCACTTGGCCACGGACCACCGCAGAGAGAGGGACCTGACCGTGCTCCCCAGAGCCACATGATCCTCCCATCTGGAATGAGCTGTCCACCCCTGGTTAGCATCCACTTAGGAAATACAGAGTGAAAATGGGGCTGTCATATGCTCTTTGTTTAATTTGTGAGGGGTGTAAACCTATTGACTTCATAGAATTTAAATTGTGGAAACAGTAATACAGTCATGATAAGTTGTTCTCCTTTAAAACAACCCCGCTTCTCGTTTTAGCATATAAATTGTATATGAGTTATGGCACATATACTTTTAATGATTGAAATGTATTGACATAATTACTACAAGGTATACAAAAGGGCAGATATTTAAAGTTTAGGAGGTTCCACTCAGCCCATTGTCCTTGTTTATTAAACTTAAGATTTGTTTCAGATTGACAAATCCTTGCCCTAAGGAGCACAATATATGGATGATATTCCTCTTCCACCAGAACTTATTCCAATTGTTTTAATCATGTGTTAGTTTTGATAAAATCACGATGCAAAATTTATAAATCTGCACTATTTTATACTTGTGTCTTCAGCTAGTAGTGGCAAAGAATTTTCATAATAGAGGTTCAGTCTATCCGTTAATTTTAATCTTGTTAAGATGTTGTTTTAATTTTTAAAGGTAGTGCTGAAATTAGAAAATAATTGACTTTTTTTCGGCTCTGTAGCTTATCCGGAAGGAAGGTGAATTCCAAGCTCCCCGCCTGCTGGATGAGAAGGAGATGAGGGCCAACGAGGACATGCAGCAGAAAAAAAAGAACAGGAAATCAGTGACGCCCTGTAAAGTGAGAGAACAAGAAGGAAGGGGAGGGAAGGTCAGTGGCTGTGCTCGCTAAATAGGGAATGGTCTCTGCTCTGCGTGTTCATTTTCCCTTATTACATAAAATATGTCTTCAGCTGCTAGCACATATTTTTGTGAAAGCATTTAACTTTATTCAAGTGCGCCTGACTTGGTGCTTTCATGTGTGCACATTTTGTTTGTGTGGGGGTGGGGGGAGGAGTTCAGGGAAGATGTGGAGGGGGTGGAGGATCTCTGGAGAGGAAAGAGGGGGAGGGGAGCAGAGTGAAGCGGAGCACAATAACTGCAGTTGTGTGCATAACAGGGGGAGCAGTAACATGAGGGCGTAAGGCCATTGGAAGGGATTGTGGGGTATTTCTCAATTCAGATGTAAATTTCATGTAGTAAAAAAGCTGAATAAACTTTAGTTTTTTGCTCGTTTTTTTAAGACAAATTGGGTTTTAGAAACAATAAAACAGAAGTGTATGTGGGGAAAAAACAGCATTTGGTGTACAAAATCTTTAGATTTCAACGGAAATCATGTCCCTATAGTATTGAAATTTCAGAGACATTTTACAATTTCATCAGATTCTGAGCACGTGGGTGGGAATGTGTGACAGATGTTCCCTTGTTTTTGTGGTAAAATGCACATTTATATGCACATTTATATTCGTAGTGCATTGGCAAGGTGGAATTTGAAACAAACAAACCATTATTTGTTACTGTCCTCCTCAGGGCACAGGTGGGGATGAGAATGGTCCATCATCCAAAGTGCAGAAAAACTTTATTTGTGATCACTGTTACGGAGCATTTAGGAGTGGATACCACCTGAAGAGACATATCCTCATTCATACAGGTATGGGTCACGCTTGGAATAACTCGAGTTTACAGTCAAGCCTAAACAGCTTTTAATATATGAATCATTTTGTTGAAAGAGGACCTGAGAGCTTGAGTTGGACTGAATCTAGGAGTGTGCAGCAACTGTAAGGTTTTGCAATGGCCTGCTTAAAAACCTTGTTTGGTAATAGCTTTTGCCTCACAGCTAATCGGTGGTATCTGTGGGGACTTTAACTAAAACTGGTGCTCTTCGGTTTAGGGGAGAAGCCGTATGCTTGTGCCGTTTGTGACATGAGGTTTATTCAGCGTTACCACCTGGAGAGACACAGCCTCATTCACACGGGTATGCGTCCTTTAACCGTACCCATATTACATAAATCTGACTACCTCTGTAGTCTGTCACTTGATTCAATGGACAGATGCTCAGGGTTCATTTTGTCTGTGGACAGTAATTTCCAACAAAGCCACCCCCCAAAATCTGTTCAGCCCAAAAAATAAAGCACAGTATTTGTCAAATGTTTGCCCCCCCCCCCCCCCCAACACCAGAAAAAAACACATGTGATTCAACAGAGTGCGGTCCAATAGTCCTGAGTCCACTATTAAAAATTCATGTTGTTTTAACATATATGATCAACTTTTTTTTCTTCTTCCTGTGTGGGTGTCCATTATTTGCTTAGGAATAGACTGGCGCCAGTTGTGAAAATCTCCAAAGATTTGAGAGTCCACATTGTTTTATCACCATTATAGAAGATCCCAGAGATGTTGGAGGGCACATTCCTCCTTTTCTCTATAATGTTATGTGGTGTTGAGCTCTGGTGCCTGTGGAGGGAGAAATTAGCCTCTGTTGTTATTGGCACAAACTCTTATTGCAAATTCAAACTTTGATTTGTCTGTAAAAACATCTTTCCTTCTGTCTTGTCAACTGTGATGTATTGATATCGTTTGGCCCATCATTTCCACTTGTTTTGTTTTTAAACTGCTTGTTTTGAGAAGTGCAGTGGGAGGTTCTTTGTTCATTTGGATTTGTGTTGGTTGATGCAAGTGTGGTTGGTTCCTGCAAAAATGTCAGCTTGATACACTGGTCTTTAATCCTGCATGTTCTGCCATTTAGTAGTTGCTGCATGCCCCTGTAAACACCTTGTGTAGTACAACACCTCACAATACACTGTTGGGCAACATTGTATCACAGCTGGTTGTAGTCACAAATACAAGAGACCACATCTGACCACCCATGCTGTTTGACCATCCAACAAGTACCTCTGTTGAAGCATACTGACTTTTGGTTTGGATGATTTGACTTCAGGAAATCTTTCCAGCATGCAGTCCCTTTAGAGCTTTCAGTTTAAGAGCAGGTTGAAGCAACACATATATTGAAAGACCAAAATAATTGTCACTGTGTTACAAAGAATGCTCAGATTTTTGCAGTTTTGCAACTTTGTGTGCTTTTCTTAGGTTTAAAGATATTGATTTATATTAGCACTAAGTAAGATATTCCTGTGACAACTGAGAAAACTATTATTAAATTCCTAAATGAAGACAACAAACAGTTCTGTAAACAAGACTTTTTGATAGTGGACTTAAAAGTGGACTTAAACTTGTGGACCCTATGTATGTATGTGAAAGACTCAAAGCACAGGCCGAAAAAAATGCAAGATTTATTTATATATTTATGATTATTTTTGTATGTAACTCTTAATTTGTTAGTGGAAGAACTGCATGGACATCAAAGGACTATGTTGAAAATTGAGCACTTTATTAAGAAACATTTATGCATAGTGTCTATATTTGAGTTGCACCCTTTCACACAAAATTCTTTGTTTTTCATTGTTTAAGAGGTGTGCACTGTGGGTAAGTCAACCTCTAACCTCGTTTTTCCAAGTCAGTGACTACTACCCCAGAATTCATAAACAGAAATGCATCAGTAGTAAACTAATGTTGACCAAATCTACCCAACTCAGTTGGCATGGTTATATTATACATATGTATATTATTCCAATATCCCAGTAAGTAGCTTGAGTAAACAGTTGCTCTTTGACGCAACACTGCATCTGTTTTTTCTGTTTTCCACATGATACATTTTGTTATTTTATTAAATTTTTTGTCACATTTTCAGTTATTTGATAGACTGAATAGCTAATAATTTTATGCTCTGTGTGTGTAGGGGTGAAGCCGTACGCTTGTTCCATGTGTGACATGAGGTTTTTCCAGCGTTACCACCTGGAGAGACACAGACTCACTCATACGGGTATGCGTCCATTTACGGTACCCAGTTCAAGTTGAGAAACTTTATGTAATTAGGTAGTCTCATTGAGATCAATATTTCTTATTGAACGACTGAACAACCCCACAAACAGCATACAAGCAAACTTGCAGGGCCAAAACAACCCTTTAGGAGTTGATCAGAAAAATCATGTAAAAATGCTGACCGATATTCAGTGCTCAACCAAACTATTAACACTCCCGTAGAGTTACATTTTAGAGACAATAGAAGGATTGTTAATCGTCCCAGTATTAAGGGTTCCTGCACTCAGAGTGTACAAAAACACACTAGTGATTGATGTAGGTGTTTGGGATTTGAACCACAGAATATAGAAGCATCTTTTGCGGTCTAATAGAACAACAAATGAAGCGATAGCCTCCAGAATTACTTTAAGATCTTGGCCTAACATTGGCCTGTTACTGCACATGTCCCATAATTGACTATTTCATTGTAATGTACAATAAGTTAACACCTGTCATGAACTAAAATTGCTCCTGTGGACCACTCAAAGTGTATTATCCCTCTTGTACCATTGCTGTGCAACACAATTTCCTCTGGCTTTAATTTGTTTTCTATTACTTATTTTTCTGGACAAACTGTTACTACATTCATGTTAACAGAGCTGAAGAATCCAAGCTAGCTCTCAGCTGTCATACATTGTCTACCCACTAGTGTACAATAGTTGCTCACATTTTGCGTATCATGTTATATATTAAATGAGATACAGCATTCACCTGAATATTTTATTAATAATGGATATATCCACCATGGTTGAGGAGCTCAGTAGGATTTTTAAATGAAGTGCATGGTTTCACAGCTGCAGTATAAGAGATGGGGGTGAGTGTTCATTATGTAAGGACATAATTTAAGTAAATGTTTACAGAGGGCAACAGTTTGTAGATGCCCTTCTTCAAAATCCAGTCATGTTGAGGAAGCTGGTTCGCCTAGGCCATGGTATATTATGGGAATAGTCCTTTGATGTCCACACTTATTTTACATGCAGACAAATGGCTGCACAACTCATGTTTCTAAGCTGTAATTGTCTGGCTTTTTGAATTTAGATATTTATTATATTCGTTGTCCCATTGCTTGTGCAGATGGCTCTTCTGTGAGTTTATGGCGGAGATCAGATTGGAAGCTTTTGAAAGTTGTTAGTCGAGTGCTAGAAAACAAGCACACTTGTAACACTTGAAAGCAACACGCCCCTTCATGCCACCATAAATTGAATTAATGTGCGCTAGACGTTAACCTGTTTTCAAGTTGTAGTAAGTTGCAACAAATATACTTGCCACTGCTAAAAATGTTGACACTAGTACTAGTGAATGGTGGAGAAGTGTGCTTCAGCTGGCCAGTGTGATCACCGTCTTAGACGTTTTTATGCTATGCTGACTCAAATGTCTTGTTTTAAACATGCTTGGCTTCTATCCTGTTGCTGCTTTGTTTCATGATGTATTCTAGATGTTTTGAGAATGAATGCTCCCTGTAACAGAAGCCACTTTAATTAGAAGTAAAAATCACCCCTTGCATGAAGCTTGATTATAATATGTAATGTCTGCCAGGTCCTAGTGGTTCAATGTCTGCAATGATGCTTCCCTTTGATGTCAGAGGAACGTCTTAGCTAATATGTCGACACTTTGTGTATGTAGGGGTGAAGCCGTACGCTTGCTCCATGTGTGACATGAGGTTCTTCCAACGTTACCATCTGGCAAGACACAGCCTCACTCATACTGGTATGCGTCCACTTACCCTGGCTCATTAGGTGTTTTAGAAGTACCATAACTTTTCTTTTTAACTCTTGGCCATGTAAACTGAGATTTAGGCTGGTTATCAATTACTACCACTTCCAATAACCACATTTTCATAAACAAAAAGATGTATCCAGACATGTACACCACCAGTAAAAACTATTAGAACACCAACAGTTTTCCAGTTGTTACTGAAATTTACAAAAAAAAAAAAAGGGAATCATTGCATTTTAAATCCTAAATTTTTGACACATTCAGCACCTGAATACACTCATGTCGTTCTTTCTACAATGGAAATGAAGCATTGTTTGTAAAGATCATTCCAACATCAGTTCCCACGAATGTGTTGTACTTGTAGGTAGATTTGCTACCAGCTCAACTGGGCTTAAGTCTGGAGACTGTTCTGGTTATTCCATCATTTATAGCTACTGTCTAGTTTTTTCTTCTGTTTTGGGTCATTATCTTGTTGTAGTTTGGACCCCTGCCCAACCAGTTTGTCTTTCTTTCTTTCTTGACCTTTGTAGTTGAAAGTTATTCACTGGACTTGAACTGAGTACATTTCAATAAAAACTAGAAAAATGGGGGTGTTCTAAAACTTTTGAGCGGTGGTGTATTAGGATGGTAGAATATAAAACACGCCATTTTTAGCTCTTGATATTAATACATGCATACATAGTGGGGCACCTGAATGTACACAACTTCAGCTTTTCCCCTGCTGAATGCTCTACTTTGTTCTGCTTAATTATTTCTTTGTCACTCCCAATTGTTTAAAAAAAAACATTTATTGAACTGAAATGACCCGCTCGTGGTCACAATCACCCATCCTGCAAAACAAGCATTTGTTTCTCAGGCTGATGGTATAGTGTGTAGAAGCAAAAGAAGAGCTATTCTAGGGGAAGAGTTGATGGATATGTGTTGAAACGTATTTTTTTCTGTTTCTAGCTAATAATTACAAACTTTTTATGTGTGTAGGGGTGAAGCCATACGCTTGCTCCATGTGTGACATGAGATTTTTCCAACGCTACCACTTGGCAAGACACAGCCTCACTCACACGGGTATGGGTTCGCCCTTCATTGTTACATTAGAGCCCAAATACCCAGTTTACTGAAGTTTATCTGTCCCTTGTTAATAGAATGATTTGAGTCTGGTTTATAAAATATTCATAAGCATCAAGCTATTGTAACTATTGAGGCATGCTTGAGGAGTTCAGTTTTTGCCATAACCCTTTAAGGCACTGTTTTGGACAGCATTTCCCAAGTTTCATCCATTGGTACCTCACTGCATTGCCAGTAAATTATTCCATGACTTTTGCAATGCATCTCAGCACTGAAAAGCTGCACTGAGTTCAGCAAAAAGATGTTTTTATTGTCCCCTTTTTACGCATGTAGACAGATTGGAAAATGCTAGTGTTAGCATTAAGTGTTACATCACATTGGTGCCACTGCTTTTGGCATGTCTGGATACATAATACAAGTGAGTGTGTCCTGTTCAGTTCATTGTGCTGTTTTTACAAAATATTTTGCTCTGTGTGTGCAGGGGTGAAGCCATATGCTTGCTCCATGTGTGACATGAGATTTTTCCAGAGATACCACCTGGCAAGACACACTCTCACACATACGGGTATAAGTTTTACTTAACCCTCTCACTTGACAGAATCAGGGGTTGTAGATATTTGCCCTTGTGTGTAGGCATTGACTACCTGTGAGAGCACTTTCACACAAAGTAGATTGTAATTTGTGCCACTCAGTATGCTTAATTATGAAAAATTAAACTTGAAGCACTTTTTTGTTGATATACTCACTGTATTTGTTAACTGCTTTTAGGGTTAACATGACATATACCTTTGATGTATAGATTAGTTGGCCATGAAAATATATCAGACCTTGTAATGACATAACACTGACTAGTTTATGTAAAATGACATATTTTGTGTACGTAGTTCATGAGAACTCTCCTCTAAAGTTTGGTACTGTATGCGTTTAGGGGTGAAGCCATACGCTTGCTCCATGTGTGACATGAGGTTCTTCCAGCGTTACCATTTGGCAAGACACAGCCTCACTCATACTGGTATGCATGAATTAATTGTTCCCCTTTCACTATGAAACCTTTCATATAAACCTACACATGATTTTTTAAATTGATAACTCCCACTGTATATGATACCATAATTATGCCATTGTTGGTAAATTAACTTCCCTTTCTAAAAAAAATGTTTAATAAAATTTTTAGGCTTTGTTGGAAAACTGTCCACTGAGAAAGTGACTCTGTCAGTTACCTTGTTTTCTGAATAACACTGTAATCGTACTACTGCATGTTCATTGTTGAGTATTATATTTCATATTTATTGAAAGGCACATTACACTAAAAAGGGTTTTAAATGCAGGCATCGATATTCTAAAATGTTGAGAATAATTGGCCTGACTAAACAGTGAAATGGTGCATCTGGACATGGGGTTACTAGTTTGAACATGAAACTAAAATGGATTTTCACCATCATAAACAGTTTGTTTGCAGGATGACTGAATAATACTCAAGCTTGTCTGAACTGCAATGAGTAAGCCCTGCTTCTCTCTAATTAATGATGCACCATAGCGCTTGATGCCTGCAGGTTTTTCAGGCTCTTTTTCGCGTAATGTCCTTTAACAGAATTTTGTCTGTAATAAAGCATGCAGCTATAAACAACCAGAAAGCATTTTATCATGTCTTGAACTTCACCAGCTCAATGAAACACATCTAACATCCTTGTGCTCTGTTTAGGGGTGAAGCCGTATGCTTGTACCATGTGTGACATGAGATTTATACAACGTTACCAACTGGAGAGACACAGTCTTACTCATACAGGTATGTTCTCATTGTTTGAACTTTTACCCTCTCTCTCTCTCTCAGACTTTGGTTTTGCATGTGCCCACATTAATATTTACATGGCTGCTTCAAACTCGAGTTTGTACTGCTTTCTGTCACTATATTGTCAAGTGCTAATGTTTCATGTAAAATTTATAAGGAGCTTCATAAGCACGTATATAACAAAACTTTTGCCAAAACTTTGTTTATGAAATGACATGACACAAAAAACACCACTCTTTGGTTTGTAGGTTTATTCAGCTGTTTCGCTTAAACTGTCAATTGTTCAGCTTTTAGATGTCTGCAAGACAAAGTAATTTACATTTACTTTACATGTTTCCTTTTCAGACTTTTTTCTATTTGAATTAGCTCTGCTCAGCTGTGACTAGATATTCTACTTTGACACAAATAGAGTACACAGTCAGCCCAGTGGCTTTGTGTAATGAAGAATCTCTCCTATGAAAAACAAGAGTATGAAATATTGATTTGACTCAAATGTGATTTGCAGCCAAACTGGAACCTTATTTTTTCCTAATCCCAAAAAACAAAACAGCCAGATTCTCATAATTAAATGAAATGTATGATGGATGAAATGAAAGCGCATGAAAATATTTCATAGGAACCTTAATTCCAAAACTGGTAATATAGCCTGGTGGGAGTTGAGACCTGTTAGGGGAAAAACACTGTGTGGGGTTTCAGCTTTATATTGCGTTTATACAGGATAAAAATCTCATGGTGATTTTTTTTTTTTTTTTTTGCCTGTAAAACATTAGAACATGCAAATTTAGAGCTGACCACTTAGACAACTTAGTCATTGTGTCATTTCACATTCAAAGTAATGGTGAGGAAATAACGTATAATCCTCTGTTATGAATGGTTTTGTCTCATTTTCTATCATATTTGAAAGGAGGTTTTTGTGTAAACATATTCTATCAGTCTGTTATTACAGTACAGTTTTTAAAATTGAAGAGAGCAAAGTTAATGCTTTTGTTCAAATTTTAAGCTAGGTTCTGTGTTATGGCTTTCAGAGCAGTTTTCATTATTAATCAGTTTTTATCACAGTAGTTGCTCTGTAATGTCTAATCTTTATGTGTTGAATGTGCATAGTTGTATACCAACTGCCTAAAATTGTCTAACGTCTGCGATCAGCGTGACAAAATTTGAGTTTTTACATGAACAAATCTGTTGTTGAAATTATATGAACTCAAGCACATATTGGCATAATTTGAAAATCTTGCTATTGTGCTAGTTGGAATGTGTCCATTAGGGACCTTGATTTCGCCTCAATCAATAGTCTGGTGATCTGGTAGTTTTTAGGTTTGAAAATAAGTTAACATTGCTGTCGACATGAGATTTTTCGAATTTAAATTGTGGTCTTAGACCTTCAGCATTTAGTTATTTTCAATCAGATGTGAAATTGTCATTTCCAATTGGAAAAGCTGATTTTTGATGCACGCTGGAATTTCCAGTGTAAAGAAAGCGCTGATAAGTGCAACCAAACTTTACTAAGCAATTAGTAAAGTTTAGCATCGATCGTTTTTGGCAGTTGAATCTTTTAATGCCATTGTTGGTACTTTGTGTGTGTAGGGGTGAAGCCGTACGCTTGCACCATGTGTGACAAGAGGTTTTTTCAGCGCTACCACCTGGCGAGACACAGCCTCACTCATATGGGTATGCGTCTGCCAATCTTAACCCAGTCACAAGATTAGGATGCTGCAACATCTGAATGCTTGATCTAATCTTAAATATCTGTATTCATACACAAGTTATGATAGATGAGATATATGTTAAGTGTTAATTGCCATTAGATGACATCATCATCTCATGTGTTGTGTAAATGGATTATAGATCTCCTCAGGGAATTTTGTAATTTAAAACAAACATCTTATTATATTATATTCTATCATATTGTACCCTTGTAAGTTATTTTAGGGTATGACATTGGTTATTAACCACAGATATCAATTTAGCCCAGATTGTTATTCTTAAGTTATGAAGTAGGAATAAGAGTACAGATTAATTTTTTTCCCCTTGGAGGCAGAGACACAGAATTAATTATCTTGATGATCTGCATTTAGGTGTGAAACCTTATGCTTGCACCATGTGTGACATGAAGTTTTTTCAGCGTTACCACCTGGCGAGACACAGCCTCACTCATACGGGTATGGGTCCGTGCACCGTGCCCATGACATTCAGTGTTACAAATCAGCGTGCACATAGATTTAGTTTACTTCAGACATATACCTGTTACATTAAAGGGAAATGTCAGTATGCAGTACAAAGTCTTAACATGGATTCCTAGTCTGTACAACAGTAAAGCAGGATAACCATGAATCATTCTTTTGTCTTTTCTGATGTTTGTTCAACTACAAACTACAAAATGGATAGGGGAATTTTATTTTATTTTTTAAGTTTTGTGTTTTTGCATGAATTGGCAATTGTGTGGTTAATAACCAATAGCGTAGGTATTAATTCCTAAATTTAAAAAATGGAAAGTGAGGCAAAGTAATATAATATTGCTACTTTGCATTTAGGTGTGAAACCTTATGCTTGCACCATGTGTGACAAGAGGTTTTTTCAGCGCTACCACCTGGCAAGACACAGCCTCACTCATATGGGTATGCGTCCGCCCACCTTACCCATGTCACTGAGATCAGATTGTACATATATTATGTTAGATACAAAGACAGCCATTAAGGTACTTGTCAATTATCTTATAAACTGACCGGTAGAACATTTCTTGATCAAGCCTCCCATACATTTTGTGCATAAAAACAACATTAAAACAAATCTTAATGTGTAAAAAAAGACAGGACTGCAACATCATCAGCTCATGTGATGTGTTTAATTGTGGATTTGGGAATTGGTTTACTCATTTGGATGTACTCTTTTTGAATTTGGAGGAAAAACAACTATTTAAAAACAAGCATTCATTTCTTAAAAAGGAGATACCAAAAGAATTGAAACCAGTGGTTAACAACCCATCAATTCTGAATAGATATTAGGTGTATATTGTTTATTGATGGATTGTGAACACAAAAACAAAGTCTGAAAATAATACCTTAATGCTCTACGTTTAGGTGTGAAACCTTTTGCTTGTACCATGTGTGACATGAGGTTTGTTCAGCGTTACCACCTGGCAAGACACAGCCTCACTCATACGGGTATGCGTCAGTGCACCTGCCCCTTTCACATTTTCTAGGTCTTTATTATGCTAGCAGCGCAAACTGTTTCAACTCAGATGTTTAATTGTAGAGAAGGCAAAATGTGTGTAAAACTTTCAAGCAAAGTATTTGCCATGTGAAATAGATATCTGTACCTTTTACTATGAGTAGATTAGGGTAGTTGACTCGAAAAAATTGATGCCCCCTAGAACACTTAGCACCACCTAAAACATTAACTAAAAAGACCAGAAAAGACCAAAAAACCAGCAATACAGACACATTTGGCTTGAACCTGTTTTAAACTCTCCAGTCACTACAGTTCTTAGAAAAAGCTTTTAAAAAAATAATTATGTATTAGTTCATCAGCCATCTTTTAATAGGGACAATCACTAGTGATAAAATCTTCAGTTATTTGACATGTTTGCTGGTGTTATGTTTACACACTGAAATGTGCTTTTAAAGATACTGATTAAGCAAAATTTGGTTAGTTATCAACATGATTCAAATCCTACTTTAGTTAAAAAGCTATTAACATGAGGGACATAAAAGTAAATGTAAAGACTACAATGCTCCCTGACTGTAATTGTAACTCTTTAGGATAATGATGGCTCATCATTTTGATTGGTGATATAGCTAAAACGGTCAGTTTTATTGTTGTCTTTGTTGGTAAATGTAATTGTTACGTGAAGGAAACATTTGACACATTTTTTTTGTTTTTGCATGAATTGGCAAATGTGTGGTTAATAACCAATAGCTTAGGTATTTATGGTAAAGAATGGGAAGTGAGGTAAAGTAATATATTGCTACTTTGCATTTAGGTGTGAAACCTTATGCTTGCACCATGTGTGACAAGAGGTTTTTTCAGCGCTACCACCTGGCAAGACACAGCCTCACTCATATGGGTATGCGTCCGCCCACCTTACCCATGTCACTGAGATCAGACTGTACTTACATTATATCAGTTGTCTGAGGCAATCATTATTCTGTAACAGTAACCAGCACATTTGTCTTGATCAAGGAAATCCTATATTATGTATGGAAATGGAACATTATAGTAAATCTTTACATGTAAATACAGGACTGTGACATCATCAGCTCATGTGATGTGTTTAGTTGTGGATCTGAAATTTGATCAACACAGTTTGACATATTCTTAATTGGATTTGGAGAAGAAACAAAAACTCAACATGCATTCTTTTAAGAAAAATTTCAAGTAAATGAAAAGTGGTTAACAACCCATCAATTGTAAATAGATGTTTAAAGTACATTACTGATTGATGGATTGTGAAAGAGAAACTAAAAGTCATGAAAATAATGTATTGATGCTCTGCATTTAGGTGTGAAACCTTTTGCTTGTACCATGTGTGACATGAGGTTTGTTCAGCGTTACCACCTGGCGAGACACAGCCTCACTCATACGGGTATGGGTCCGTGCACCTACCCTTCTCACATACAGATCACCATCTACTCTTAATTGTGCTAATATGAGGGATACTTTAGTGTGCTTTCAGTCAGAGGGTATATTTCTGGTAGGTGCTCAGGTTAGTTGCAATTAGTAAGGCATTTAAATTACTAGTGCTCTTCATGTTTCTATGACCTTAACTCACAAAAAGGTAAATTTATTTAGCAAAAACTTATTGTTGCCCTCCAGAATTGTTGGGAGATCGTGTGAACCTCTTGTTGTGTTACACACTCTGAGTTAAGCTCATATCTGGCAGTGAAAAACTGGAACACCATGTGCCATGGAGGTAGCATTTGTGTCTGCCTCCTCCCCTCAAACTTTTAATTCTCGCCTTGATCCAGGTGGTGTTGGTGGGAACCCTAAGGTCCAATAATCTGTGGTTAGATCACGGTTTGTTATAACATATTTAAATCAGACATTGTTTACCAGCCTTTTGAGTTAATTTTACTATGTTTACCAGTGTGCTGGAATGAGAAAGGAACTAAAGGGCGCAGTGAGCAATCCTTCTGTTTAAATATGTTAACAAACCGCGTCTATTTCATACTGAATGACGACCTTTAAATTCCCACCAACGCCGCGGGCAGGGTAAAAGTTTGAGGAGGGCAGACGATAATGCTACCATCCGGCACTCGCTGTGGCAATCGGGGGTATTGGCTGTTTTGCAACTGGAAGGTTCACCCGATGCTGGCGGTACGCTGGCTGGGGCACGCTTTTGCCAGTTTGAAGTAACGCGCGGCTGGGCACCCTGCAAAATGCTGCACCAGGCAACTGGCACTAAAGGCTGTCATGTTCGCGCAATTGAGTGAGATGACCGATCTGGAGTGCGGACCCATACTGTAGTGAGGCCAGTGATGCTGCGGTGACGACGCTGTCATGTCTGCGTGAGGTTCACACTAATGCGAAACGTAATACGTATTTTCATGGGCACTGGTTCTTTCACCAATCCGTCGATGATGTCTGCTGCGTATCTGACTGGTGTGGTGTTCCTTTCGTTACTGATTTACACTGAAAGGCTAAATGTTGATTTCTCAGTGAAGCTGGCGTCGGGCTGTGTTCGATCAGAATTCGAATCTGTCATGTTGATGATGCGATCTATGACCCCACGTGAATTTATGACTGGCTCCGCCATATCCTCAAGATTTTCTGATCAAGGCAAATGTTGGTTGTTACACGAAATAATGATGCTCGGGCGCGATATGTCGCAGTCTCGCGATCTCGGCCGGTATGGTGAGCGGACACTAACGAAACAGGGCTGGCTGTGTGCCGGTGTGCTGCTGGCCTCTTGACTGCGTGATGCAGCATGCGCCCTGCTGGTAACAGCTTGCCTCGCTTCCCATTCTGCATAAATACCTGAAGCTGTGGTTATTAACACGTTTGGTCGTAAAAAGGCGCAAAAATGTGTCCATTCACCGCTGTTGATCGTTGCCGCGGCGATAAAACGACCGTTTTCGCCTATCAAATGATGGTCATTGAAGTTACTGATTACGTCGAAACGTGTCTTTACGTTGCTGTCCTCGTGGCACGGCACGAAGTGAAGTTTGGTTCGTGACGGAGCCAACTAACGGTAGCAATGTTTAAGCACGTTTCAGTGACGCAACGCCGGCTGGCGTAAAAAGCCAACTGATTTTGTCACTGATGTCTGGCTGATGTTTAATACGCCAATTATTTTTAAAGCTTTCTAGACTTTAACCGGTTCGTGAGTTCAATAATGTGCTGGTTTTGATTGTTTTCTGTTAACGGACCTTCATGCAGGGGCATCATTTTAGTCGCTACCAGCGTAGTGGTACGGATTATCGGCCCCTGCGCGTGGCAAAATGCTGGCGGTTTACGCATTTTTGCTGCTCTGGTCAAACGTCACCGAGTTGGCGGTTGCGCTGGCATGAACCTGAAAATGAAGACGATTTTATGCCCATAATTGAAGACTGTACTGGTGTGAACAACACTAAATGCACGTGTTTACAGCAAGGTTCACGCCTGGGCATGGGCGACAGGCTGTTTCGGACTTTGTTTTTGTTGCAATCAATCGACCAAACATGCGCCTGTCGGGGTACGATGGGTTGACCAACCACTGGTTCAGTGTTTTGTGCACGGGAAATGAATAACGTTTTTGCGTGGTTGTTTTCTCCAGGCAGGCCTCGGTAGTCGAACTGGTCAGGTGATTCGCTGCATCGCATGAGCTGATGTTGCGGTCTGTCTTTGTGAATTTGTTTAATGTTTTATGCGCAGGGGAGCGATCAGCCTGATGCGGTTAAAGATGGCTGGCAATCTGGCGCATAATCGGCACGATGCGATCTCGGCGTGAGCGGGTGAGCCTGTGAGGGCGGCTGATCTTGCCGATGACGCGCTGAAAGAGCTTATAACGTGCACGTGGTGCCAACATGGGTTCACGCCCAAATGCAAAGTGGCTGACCTGTTGCTTTGCTCACTCATTTTTAAATTGCTCGCTGATGATTGTTAAC
>BRZM01000423.1:3312-17008 GCA_033238685.1 Lates japonicus | reverse complement strand
ATTTGGCCCATTTTGACACAAAGGGATTGTCACCTAGGTCAAAATTAATAAAACTGAACTTCCCTTCAAGGCACAGAAACCACTGTTGACATCTCATGTGGACCAGCTCTTGCTTGCCTTTGCAGCTAGCATAGCGTTAAGCAGTAAGACATCTCACTGAAAGCAGTTATCTGGTAAACAAACAACAGGATTTCCCTGACTTCTTTATCACAGGAGGTTCAGTTTTAATGATTACTTTGTGTAAATAATTTAAAATGTTTATTATTATTTCACTATGAGACTTAAGTGGTGATTTTTTTTAATGCACAAAATGGGCCAAAAAGAACCTGAAAATTTGAAACTGGTTCAAATACGATCTGTTGCCACTGTTTCAGTGAAATACTGAGGAACTTTTGTGAGTGTGTTTATATAAAAAAGTAATATCAGACAGTGCTTCATAACTGTAAACCAGGAATTCCAAGACACGGATGATGAGAGGGCAACCTGCAGTTGACTAGTCGTGTGTCAGACACAAAGGGTCGGGTCACAGGAGTATCACCTGTGCACCTCGTGTTCTGTGTCGTGTATGACATGATGATGACTCAGGAAATGGCACAGGGTGGCAGCAGTCTTAGCAAGTCCTCTTCTTGGGTTATGCTATCGTACTTAACAGCTGTATATATTTTCAGTATATATACAGAGATCTCAAGTACTTACAGTACCAGGACAGAAAACTCTCTCCCAGCTCTGTCTGTAGATCCTGGTCTAAAATAGTGCAGGTTGGCCACTTGAAGTCCCATTATGTTGTTTGTACAGATTCTCACATCGTGAGATTAGTGGGGGTATACAAAATCTTGTGGCCTTAGTGTGTTTTTTTTTTATTTTTTTATTTGCCTTTTTCTCAGCTGTTTATTATTGTGGATCAGATGTATTTACTAAGACGAGACAGCCTTTCATCATCATGGTTTGTTTTTTTTTAAATTTTATTTTATCCTAAAGCTGTCACGGTTACAGAATGTTGACGGCTTCAGTGGCGCTAAAACAGACTAACGTGTTCTCCTGTCGAGAGAGGTTGTCGTTATGATGGTAATGAATATTTTGGGTCATTGTTACTGATTACAGTGTAACACAGTATATAATCCTAAAGGAGCCCCCTGGGGAGTTGAGACAGTCTTGTGAGAAGTCAGTAGTGCTAAATTCTCTCCCACTGCAGTGCTTTGGTCGGTCAGAGGCCACAGCAGAATCAACATTCGCTTGACTCTGCTTCACACTAACAATTGCCTTTTTATCCAAATATTATGTGGTTGGTGTGTAATAATGGATGTCTGTCATGTCATTGGGTTTAGCCTTAAGTAAGTGCGAATACACAAAATAATCATTGTAGTACTAAATGATATTGTAACAGACGATTTCTCTTACCTATGATGAACTTTGATCGTACTGTGTGGAAGTCTCTTGACGGTCAGACAGCAGAGAGGAGGTTGATCAGAGCCACTGTGCTGCCTGTTGAAGAATTTCTCAAACTTGATCCTTTCTGTGACTGGTGAGGTAGTGATGGGGTTGTGCCTGACCGTGCTGTTAACCTAGAAATTAGTGCCGGTGAGGGACCATTACTCAAACATACACGTGCATATCAAGGCATCACAACTGCTCTATGAAGCCACAGTGAGGAACAGATGGCTGAAAACCACCGAGCATGATTTCAGGAGACTGCAGTCTGATTTGAATCACACTGAGTTGAGAGAAGGATTTTTTTTCTTATTTTCTTATTTTTATTTAAAGCTCCAGATAAGACTGAATGTGGAGAAGCCATAGTGGTCTGTTCTGGTCTCTGATTTGTGGGATGAATAGATGTTTGTGTTTGATACAAATAAGTTGCAGATTACTGAGTTAAGTTTTTTTTTTACCAAAAGTATTATTTGGAAGATTTCTTTAAATGGTCCACTGATATCAAGACAAAGTTGTAAGTGACGGGAAAGGATAAAGTAAAAACCCAGCGGCAGCAAAGGGGCCAAGTTTGAGAAATGCATTAACTTGCTCTGGAAACACTATTCCAAATCTGGAAGGGATACTGCTGGCACGAGCACATACTGAAAAATGGCTAAAGGGCAATACAGTATATAGTTGACGTCACTTGTTAATACCTTTTGTCATTTATTGTTTTTAGTATTATCAATCTCATTGTTAAAATGCAATAGAATCCTTGAGTCTCAGATCATTTGTTTATAAGATTGAGGTTTAATTTTTCAGGCAGATCAAAGGATTTATTTGTCTGAGAATTTCTCATCACATTTTTGATGATTGTTTCAAGGACCTTTTTTTTATTCTGATGAAATTGTAAACACTGGAGTGAAAGGAAAAAAAAGACAAAAAAGAGATGGATATTTTTTTCCTTGAGACTGTACTAGATTTTAGGTTTTAGACAAAGCCTATTTCTCCTCAACTCGACACAGAGAGTGGACAGAACAATTTGGATCAGTACAGTTGAGAGCCCAGTATGTTCAGTAATTTTAACATTAGAGGCAGTAGTACCACAAGGAAATGTTTTCTTTCTTATACAAAGTCCCTGGTATTTGTAGTAAATTATATTGATAATGGTATTAGATGAACAACAGCATAACAGTAGCTATCACAGATTAGTTGTTTTCTTTATTAGTCTTGCATGCAGAGTTATGGTCCTCAGTTAAGATAGGATCTTGATATTGATTATTTTGTGTAGGAAAATGAGTGCATAAGAATAACTTCCTAAAAAAATGTTACAATGATTATTGTAAAATGGGCTAACTAATATGTACCCTTGTGATCCAATTAGTTTCAACTGTATGAAAATCAGAGGAGAGGCTTCTTACTATTATGCTGAAATAAAAGAATTTGTAAAGGACTTGTGTACGCCGACTGTGGGTGTGTTGACTTTATTCTGATGTTTTTCACGTCATGTTTTTAAAAATCCTCCTTGAGACATTCCAACCCAAAACAAAGCCCTGACACTCAAATATTTCAATAACACACCTTGTGTTTTAAATGGATTACTCCTGCAGCCAGGTAGGCTCAGTGTAGCACTAATGCATCCTCTTCACTTTAATGTCACACATCAGTGCGAACCCAGATTTCACAACATTAACCATCTGATGGATGAAAAGAATCATTTACTGTAGCATTAGGGTGTTTGTAGACTCTTCAGCTCAGAGTGAGAAGTGGATGGATCATAATTATCACATGAATGACCACCACTGTGGTCAATGATGTTAGGGCGAGCCCAAAGAACTGCTCAGTATAAATTTAAGATGTTGCTATTTTAAATTAGCAGTGGAGGGTGTGGGTGTGTGTCAGAGGGAGTGAAATCACAGCAGAGCAGAACTGACTTTCCACAGAAAAAATTTGACTCATAAAAGTTTTGTGTTTAAAGATGTTTATGAGCAGATAATTTCTGTAAGGAGTATCTCTACAGGTAGAGCAACAGGCGTGGGAACATCCTGGTCTTTTTGTTGCAATTTATAACATTTTTATATGCATGATAATCTCTGTGTGCCTCTCTACTTAATAAAACCAGGATCTACAGTATATATGCGTTCATGTAGCACTTGATGTTCATTTTTGGCCCTCGTGTCACACCAGTGCCCCATGAGCTGTAATGACACCAGTCTTGCTGTGGAGGGCAGCAGCTGTTTTAAATGCGCAGGAAGCCGCAGAGGAAGAACATATTAAATGGTGGAAGAACTTCATGTTTGTCAATAACCTAGGCCACAAAATCAGGCAGTCGGTGTCAAACTTTATCACAGCTGGCAAAACCTAACGTTAATGCTGCAGTTTTATCTGACAAACAGGAAATCACTTCACACGCCTGCAGTGGAAGATGTTAGATGACAACACGTTTGCGCAGGAGTCGGGTGAGCTCGACTGTGGTGATGGAAAGAAGGAAGTGGCTTTGTGTGAATCGAATGAGCAGGGATTTAAACCTGTACCGGAGGTGAATACGACCCCCTCCTCCAGGTTTCTGCAGGCTGAACTGGAGCTGAACGTCCACCTCCGGCGGCTCACCTTCAGCGAGCCTGTCCGGTACATCTACAACCCGCTGGAGTACGCCTGGGACACACACCGCTGCTACGTGGAGAAGTACTGTCGGGGCGGACAAAGGATCCTGTTTTTGGGGATGAACCCAGGACCTTTCGGCATGGCACAGACTGGGGTGAGCAATGCATTTAGACACATGTACAGTCGCTTTCATCTGGCATGTTAATAGGATCATTTGACTGTCTGTGCTGAAGGTAACAGAAACAACCAGTCATGCTTTTAACTGGGTCAGAGTTTACTTACCTGAAAACAACCACCTTTTCCGTTCCTTTCTTTAAGGTCTGCATGACCTGCAAGCACCTTACACCAACAGGAGTGTGCTTTTCTTTTGCTCTTTAATGTCATCAAATAAACAGACTGTGATATTACTCTGACAGTGCTTTATGCATTTAAAATGAGCTGAAATCAATGTCAGCAATGCAGGTGAATCCAGCATTATTACCTGTTTTGACTACCTGTCCTGTGGAAGAGCCGTGTGTTATAATAAAATGCAACATATTCCTACATAAATTATGTAGGAATGTATGTATTCCTACATGCAATTTCTTGTGAAGGCTAGATCCCTTATACACCCAGTTTTATCTGTTTTTTTTCCCAGTTTTCATCAAGAACATTTGAACTTGTTTAAACTCAACATTTTTAAACTTGTGTATTAATTTGGACTTAGGTCATTTTGGTAACGTAATTTTGCTTCATGTGAGCTTTTTTTTCATTTACACAGGTTCCCTTTGGTGAAGTGAAGTCAGTTGTTGACTGGTTGAAGATCACTGGCGAGGTGGGCCATCCTCAGAACGAGCATCCAAAGCGACGGATCACAGGACTCGCCTGTCCTCATAGTGAAGTGAGCGGTGCACGTTTTTGGGGGCTTCTTCAGGAAGCTGTGTGGCGAGCCAGCGCTGTTCTTCCGCCACTGCTTTGTTCACAACCTCTGCCCGCTTATTTTCATGAGCACTAGTGGGAAGAATTTAACCCCCCCCTGAGCTGCCTAAAGCTGAGCGGGATGCCCTCCTGAACCTGTGTGACATTGCACTGTGCCAGGTGGTGGAGGCGCTGGGCGTCTCCATGGTAATCGGAGTTGGAAGGGTGGCAGAGCAGCGGGCGCGACAAGCTCTCTCAGCTGCAGGTGTCAATGTGCGAGTCGAGGGCATCATGCATCCATCGCCCAGGAACCCACAAGCCAATAAAGGCGGGAGGATGTAGCCAAAGCCAAATTGGCAGAACTGGGTGTCATGGCACTGCTGAAAAACACATGAGCTAATCATTTCACATTTTGCCTCACATCAGTGTATGTGTCAGTGCTTTACTGACAAGGACAGCAAACCGCTCCAAGAAGAGCTTGTACTACACTAATGCTGTATTTTTATTCTACTGTAAAGATCAGTTTGTCTGTTTATTTTGAGATTACAGATCAGTGGATGGAGCATGATGCAAAGTTGAGAACAATTCATTTTGAAAATTTTTCTACACTAATGTAACTACAACATACTTTATATTATAAGTATAAGCTCTGGGAGTTTGTAAGGAAAACCCATCGATCAAACTTGTTAAAACCGCATTTTGGGAAAAAAAAAGAGGCCAATACTTAAAACAAGTATGTGGAACTGTTCAGTCTTGCTACAGGCAATATCAAATCAGCATCCAAGTCCAAATATTATATATATATAATATATTCGCTAGTAAATTTGTCATTTTATTCTCATATAAAATCACAATTTTAATTCACTTCTGCAGCTGACTGCTGACAGGTAATTGGAATGGAAAAGGCCTCTGAAGAAACAACCTGTAAATATTACAAAGAATATTTTGTAAAAATACAGTTCTACATATTCGTTCTGTGCTGCTGCAGAGCACTGATCTTTTTTATGTTCTTTTTAATTGTCATTTATTTTGATAATGCCTTTTATTCGTCTATACTTTTTTTTTTTTTTTTGCAATTTTACCAATTGTGTGTATTTCTGAAATGAAGAGTGTTTTGAAGTGAAGAGTCTCCTGTTTGAATAAATATAGAATAAATAAATATGAGATCATTTTCTCCCCCTGCTACTCCAAAGATGTAGGCTTACTGACAACAAAGGCTAATATTTACCATGTTAGCATGGTAATGTGTTAACAGCCTGTTACTGCTTAACATTAGCATGCTTAGTAAAGCTAATGGGTTTTTGTCAGTCTTCATGACAGGTACCCTGCTCGACTTGTGATCTGTCCAGTCACAAATGTTGTTTTGATTGGACCGCAATTAAATCCACCACCGTATTCACACTCTGAAGCCCACACAAAAGGTGTTGTCAATGTCTGCTTGTCAAGTTGTCTGTCATGTAACTGTTCACAGCTCTGTCTTTGTGATTTTAGATTTTGTTTTGACCAAGTGAGTCCCCCCCATGATGGGATGCTGATCATCTTCTCCTCCGTCGCCCACAGGCGCCAGTGAAGGACTGTTACCATGGGACAGTTAAATAAATCGAGTTAAAAAGTATATTTCAGACCTTTAAAACCATCATCGGGGCAATAAAGCCACTGTAGCTAACTACAGTATACATATATGTTACGGGAGCATGCTCAATAGCTTGGCTATTACAAATTACATGTGGCTCATGTTGGAAAACACAAACTTTTTGTATCTTTACGATGGATGTATTTTTAGACCAATCAGAGGCGGTTGCTGGGCGGACCAGAGTCGCCCGGCCAATCAGCGTTTTTCTGCTAATGTTAGGTGACGTATGTCGTCATTGCCGGACGTGTCTCGTCATTGGCCACGACCATCTGAGAGGCGGAGAAACGAAGTCGGAAATAGATTTAAACCAAGTTTGAAGCAGTGCTTCGGTTTGTCAGTATTGTGAAAAAACATCGTTGCCGACGAAATCTGCCGACGAGATCTGGATGCTAAAACAAACTCTGGAGCTGCTTTTTGTCGAACACGAGTGAGACTGGACGCTGAACACATCTGCGGCGTGAGGGTAAGGCAAACAGTTAGCGGCTAGCGTTAGCATTAACGTTATCGGAGAGCGTTAGCATTAGGATTACCTTGTAATTATGTCGTTTAATTCCATTCTCGGTCGTTTATATCGCGTGGGTAAGAATGTGTTTGTGTTTCTGTAATTGAGGCGTCCCTGACATGAGTTGTGGACCCCAACGTGGAGGGGTGATAACACAATGTGCCCCCCACCGGGGGTGTTAGCATTAGCATTACTGGCGAGCATAAGCATTAAAGCCGAGTGTTAGCATTAGCCTTATCTTTAAACGATGTATTTGTCGTTTTTAATTTGCGTGGGTTAAAGTGTGTTTGTGTTTCTGTGACCAAAGCGTCCCCCACGTGAGTTGTGGAGGGTGGTAACTAGTAGTCAGTTTGGCCGTTTACAACTCCGCTTGCATCTCTTTATAATTACTCTGCAGACATTTTGCTGCTACTTTGTAATTTTGTGCTCCATTTTTGTCATTTTATGTCAGTTTTTGGCGGATTATCATGTCGATGTGATCATTCTGTGTCCATTTGTGGTGGTATTGCATTGTTTTGCGTCCCCAGCTGACTGTTTTACATCTATTTATGGTTAGCTTCTTTGTGGTTGCTTCGCATCGTATTGTGTTTTTGTAGTTTTGTGTCAATTCCAGGTAATTTAACATTTCTCTGTGGTCATTTTGTGTTTCATTGTGGCACTTAAGCATCTATTTGTGATCATTTTGTGACTCAAATCTTTTTGTCGTTTTGTGTGTCTTTGTGGAAGTAATCTGTCCATAGCCATCCATTGATCCCCTGTATTAATAGTATTGATTAGAAATTTGTTAGTGGTGACTTGAGATTTTATTGACTCTGTGCTCCTCCACAAGTTTTAAGCCTCAAGAGTAGGTCACAATGTATGAGCTGAGATTACTGTTAAAAATTATTATATAAACTATTGTGAAAATGGTTTTTCTCTCTGAGATCAATAAAGTCATACTCTAGTAACATAATTAAGTTATTCAACTCAAATCTTGAACTGTCATGGTTCTAGTGCTAAGTTTTCAGTGTTGTATTCTTCTACACTGTCCAAGTTTTGGAGGTGAATTTTTCTTTATTAATGAGGTTATTTGTTTTTCAAGTGTTGTACTTGTGTTTTCCAGGTTTGATCGTTCAGCTGCTGCAGCCTGGACAGAGACACCAGCTCTCACCTTACAAACCAAACAGGTATGTTTCCTAAAGATTTACCCAGTCTGAAGAAAAAAAACGTGTTGATGAGCTGAATTATTAATGTTAGAAACAGTGTTATTTTTTAAATAGTAGTTAGTAGTTAAATGAGTTTAGTGTTGAATATTATAATATCTGATTAATCACATCTATAAATTGTCAGAAAATAGTACTAGTCATAATATTTTTTAAAAACACAAAATAGTTGTCAGTTAATTTTCTGCCTGTGGACTGAGGTATATTTAAAAATACCATAAGTTAAAACCCTGCTTTCAAAAATGTAGGTGAAAGTTGTTATTATGCAGTTCACAGTAATACACAATTCCTCCAGTGATTAGTTGACAGACAATTAATATAGAAATTTAAGATTTAAAATAATAATTTTAGTCTTTTTTCCTAAATGTTTATTGTTATTGTTTCTTAAAGATGTGATGCTTTTTCTTGTCATAATTGTAAAGAGCCCATTTTCTGAGACACTCCTCTAATGTTTGGAAAATGCTCTGGTTCCGCTGTGATGTTGAATATTTATCTGTGTTTTGGGGTTAAACTGTTGGTGAGGAATAGGTCACAGTCAGAGTTTACAACTACCGGACCTGTTTTAAACAGCCATATTACAGCCTACATTTAAACAACAATAAAGCACATTATGATCCAAAAATTTTTATTTTTATTTATTTAAAGTGGTTAGCGTGACTGAACTCTGAGGGATGTCTGCATAGACATGTCAGAGTTGTGCTAAATGTTAATATGCGAGTAGAGCCGAGTCACATGACCAAACACTGAGTGAATGAAACAGCAGGGGTAAAAACAAACTTTTGAATAATAAAACTTTATGTTACAAGGTATAGCTACATTATTTTGGATCTGGATCACATTTTTGGGTTTAAATAATTGATAAGAACAAACATGTTTGGAATTGATGCAGTATTGATCAGGAAGAGTGAACCCGCACACCGTGAACAGCTGCTGCAGTGTAAACAAACCGAGCACACGTCCACATCAAACTGGTTTGTTTTGTCACTGGCAGGCTCAGATTGTTTTTACAATTATCTGACCACATTATGGATAGGATTCCTACAGAGATAGACTTTTCTGTTTGCTTTTTTTTTTTTTTTTTAACTCAACCAGACTCCATTGACAAAAACGGTCATCACAGGAGCTACTGAAGCACCGCTGCCTCAACCTGTTAGTTTGCTAGTTACTGTGTGGCACATTTACTTCAGTAAATATGATTATTTCTTCCACAACTGAAAGTCACACAGTAACACAAACTAACTAACAGATGTGGGAAGTGGCATTCCAGCAGCTCCTGTGTTATGTTCGGTAAAAATACTGTTTTTACAAGGGAGTCTGGTAGCGATTGCCGGGTGTACTGTTCCTGATCAATAATGCACCCATTCAAGATTTTTGCCCCTGTCAGTCATCTATATTGGAAAACAAGGTCCAGGTTTCTAGCCTATTTAGCATATTTTAACTGGACTTTTTGGCCAGTGATATTATCATCAGCTGGACAACAATGCAGGATACCGGCCAATGAAAACTCTGGTCATAGTGTATTGATCATTTTCCTTTGCATATTTCTCTTTATTTCCTCCAGGTATCACCACTTTGTCCATGATCACAGAGAATCTTCGCACAACGAAGAAGTTCTTTGAAACCAGGACAGAGGCCTCCAGGTAATTCACAAACAGCTTTACATCAACTGTCCAACACAGAGCACTGACATTAAATTATAGATCTTCAGTATTTGTTTTCTCCAGAGCAGAGAGACGCACAAAGTCTCAAATGAAATCTCACTGAGCTCTAAAATAATTCTCAGATTTCCACACCTTTTATGCCTCTTACTGATCTCAGGTCGAGTTATTAGAGAACATGCTCTGTGAACTGAATCTGTTCCCTGTTAGCCTTCAGCCTTCTGTTAAAGTCAGTTCATGAAAATTTTACTGCTCAAAGTTTGCTCTTCTACAACGTAGGAAACAAAAGTGTGATTCTCACTTCAGCCTCATTTTATTTTGCACTGAGCCTTTACCTGTGTTTAACTGACTAAATGAACAGGAGGCTGATGTTTCATGGACCATGTGGAGGTTTGTCCTGGCTAGTCTGCTCTGCTGCAACTCTGAGGCCTCAGTCAACTGTTCTAGTATTACTCATTTTTGTTTCCAAAGGAGCTTAGCAAGGTACCTCCTTTAACTCTCAAGTATGACTCCTGTCTTGCTATTTGTCCTCTCTCACATATTTCTCCTAGTGAATTTTATGAGAAAAGTACGAGAAACAAACAGACAAACTAGAAACTAAAATGAGAGTCACACTTTTGTCTCCCAAGCTATAGACTTTGAGCAGTAAAGTTTTCCTCTGGGTTTTCTGACTTTGATCAGGGAGGATTTGGCCCAATTATCTTTTGGTGTGTACCCTGCATTACTCTATAATTCTCATGCTTTCTCTCTTTCTATCTCCTTCCCCCTCTCTCTCTCCCTGTGTCTCATTCTCTCCCTCTCTCTGTCTTTCTCATTAGTACAGTAAATCAGAAATGTTTGAAGAACTTATTCAGTTCAGTGTCACACTAGAAACTCTGTCATTTAAAAAACATTTCCATCCTCTGCTGTTGTGTGAATATCAGGAGCTGATGGGGTCAGTTCACCAGTCAGAGCAGCTTCTTCTGTCTATGTGTATGAAGCACATTTAACTCTTAGACTAGTTCTGATTAGTTCAGAACCAGTTAGTCCACACTGGTTTCTGTAGTGTCTTTTACTTTTCTATCTTTTGACAGATTGAAGTTCAGTACCCAGAAACTGCTTTTATTTTGATGTATTAAAAGTCACATCTTTATATTAATGTTTGTTGTGTTTTTCTCCACAGGATTCAAACTTAAACCATTAAATCACAGAGAGAAGAAACAGACATGAAGACATTTCCAGAAGGTCAGTGGTAGTTTATTCTTTTCAGTCTAACTGTCATTATCTCAGGTGCAGTTTGACACTTTAAAACCTCTAGTCTGGAACAAATTAAAGCTGCTGTAACTTAGTTTTAATTAGTATTACTCAGTATTTTTCAACAATGTAGCTGCAAAAAGTAAGTCTAAAAATATTATATGTATATATATATAGAACAGAATAGAAACAATTTTAATAAATAGGTTTAAAAAATATATATAAAACCTTCAAAAAATGTCTAAAAACTATAAAAATTAAATGTGAAACTCTAATCTTTATTTTAACACTAAAAATGTGTTAAAATAAATATAAAACCCTTACAAAGTACATTTAAAATCTTAAATAGGTCTAAAAAGTATAAAATCATTTAAAAATACATTTCAAACCAAAGGAATAGGGCAAAGAAATTAGAATAAAACATTTTAAAAATCTTAAATGGGTTCGATAAATAAGGTTAAAACCTTTATATGTTCTACTTTTTAACGATATAAGATATTTTAAACTAAAACTTTCATATTTAAGTTAAAGAATTAAAAGCCCTTAAATATAAAACCTTAAAAATTATATTTTAAACTAAAACTTTAAAAATAGGTCTAAAAACATAAGAATCATGAAATTTTTTCTTAAAATACAACGATTTGTATAACATCAGTTTTAAAATTAAGAAATGCAACTCAAACATTTAGGAAGAAAGTTTTAATTAATCACCACAAGGAAACACTTGTTAGAGCTGGTTAGGGTTAATGTAGTTATGAGCACATTTTACAAAGATGAACATGTCTACAAAGCATCTTTGTGATCATTTAACTGCTTGTATCATAAGCAGTTAAATGTTCCCACAGGTGTTTAATAAGTTTGCCCATGACTACATTACAGATGGTAGAGAAAAACGAAACGTTTTCACTTAGACAACAATTAGATGGTGGAGGTCTTTTATCTAATGCTTCGTAACACATGTTTTCTTTCATCCACTGCAGGTCTTCAGCTGCTGTCGTCTTCTCCTTCTGCAGAGACAAGAACACGTGTCACAGAAACGGAGCAGTAAATCGAAATTATTTTATGACATACTATTCTTCTTTTTGATGTTTTTATGCCTTGCCATACTATAACATGTTTTGGATGCCCTACCAAACTATGACATATGGCTTAAGACAAAGGAACTATCTTAGGTTAGATTTTCATTTTGATAGTTTGCTATTTCAAAAGTACTCAAATCCAATATATTACTGTGTACATAGTCCTGTTTATAATGTGTATAAATTATCTTTTATATCTTGTCTTGTTTATATGATGATATATGATTATAGTACTAGAAATAAATCCTTCTCAGCACTGATTATTTTGTCACTCTGTTTAATATTGTATTTAAGTAAATAATTTTTAGCCTCAATTATACATTGCAAGCTGCAAGTAGAGAATATTTGGCATTTCTGCTTTACAAAATCACTTACACTTACAAAATTGTCAAACTAGACAATCTCAACTCAGAAGTTATACTATGACATCTTTTAATGGTTTTTACCCCATACTATACTATAGAATTTTTTGATGGTTTTTGACCATTTTTGACGCCTTACTATACTATGACATTTTTTTCATGGTTGATGACGCCATACTATACTATGACATTTTTTGGTGATTTCTGACGCCATACTATACTATGACATTTTTTGGTGATTTCTGACGCCATACTATACTATGACATTTTTTGATGGTTTTTGATGCCATACTATACTATGACATTTTTTGGTGATTTTTGACGCCATACTATACTATGACATTTTTTGATGCTTTATTATATTATGACATATTTTGACTTTTTGACGCTTTGCTATACGATGACATTTTTTGACAATTTTTGACACCATTCTATATTATGACATTTTTTGGAGCCTTACTATACGATGACATTTTTTGCCATATTTTTATGCCTTACTATACGATGACATTTTTTGACACCTTAATATACTGTGACATTTTTTACCATATTTTAATGCCTTACCATAATATGACATTTTTTGACCGTTTTTACTTTACTATGACATTTTTATGACTTAGTATACTGTAACATTTTTTGAGAATTTCTCATGCCTTAGTATACTATGACATTTTTGACATTTTTTGACACCTTACTATACGATGACATTTTTTGACACATTACTCACATTTTTTGGCTGTTTTTACAATATTTAATGCCTTACTATATTAAGATGCTATTATCCCTCATTATACTAAGACATTTTAATGGCTTAGTATACTATGACATTTGTATGTTTTACCATACAATCATAGTTTCATGACATTTTTGATACCTTACTAAACCATGATTTTTTGACATTTTTTACGTCTGTTGTGAATTACCTGAAGGCCTCTGTCCTGGTCTCCAAGAACTACTTCATTGAACGAAGACTCTCTATGATTGTGGACTATGTCTCTGTGATCGCTGACGATGTTGTGGATGAAGTGGTGACACCTGGACGAAATCACAGAGAAACATTCAAAGGAAAATGATCAATACACTACTACCTATTCCTCATCAACAGTTTCACCATGAAAG
>BRZM01000422.1:128770-262057 GCA_033238685.1 Lates japonicus | reverse complement strand
CTAAATTGTGCCGTAGTTGTGTATTTTTACTGTTCTGTTCCACTGTCTGATAACGCTCAACAATGTTTTTCAATCGTCCTGTAGGTAGATAAGATGGCCTGATGCCAAACTTTTTTTATATTTACACTTAATTATATAAAATAGAACTAGACCATTGTCTATCATGTAGTCATAAAAATGGCACCAAACAACAGCTTTTTCACATTTTATTCCTCTGCCTCAGGACAGTGTGGTGTGTAACAGTGAATAGTCATGACTGCCTCTCACAGTCACAAAGAATGAAATAGCATTTGTTATGTTCCCAGTTCTATGATTTTTACTATGATGCTCAGAGAACAGAAACAGATCACATTCAGCATTATTTTCTGGGGAATCAAGAGTGTGCCTTATGTTTCAAACTGATTGCAGTGTTGTGATACAAAAGTCAGTCCCCCTTTCATTGCCAGTGGAGTAGCTTCAGGCTCTATACAGATTTAACACCATGTATAAGAGTTTTTTTCTCTGGTTTTCCAGATTTATGAGATGGATTTTCATGTCACAAATACAGATGGGGCTGTCCTGGGGTTAATGCTTATGTGAATCCAAAAAAGCAAAATCCCTTTTTTGACATTGTAATAATTAAACTAAGCCTTAAAGATGCTTTCAGTCTAAAGGTTTTTAGTTCATTTTGCAGTTTGTATGACTGTGTTTATCGATCATGTAGTTGTGTGTACAGTCACTCACCCAAAAGTGGACAGTCCTCTGGGTATGACACTAAAGTGACAGTAAACCGGGATATAATCTAGCACCCAGACTCAACCAGGCTGACAATACTGTGATTCATCCTCCAGCCTTCTGTTTTTGCCAATTCTTGCTCCTTGCTTTATAGACCTTTTTGTCATCTATACTCAGTTGTGGCACAAAGGAGTTATAGTCTTCTTTCACAATCACTTTGTTGTCATATGATATGTGTATTCTAGAGGCAGGATATGAGGAAACATTCAAAGAAGGGGTAGAAGTGCACAGTTCTCAAGTATTGAAACAACAAAAAGAATATTGTAGCTTTAGCATGAATATTGCTTGACCTTAGAAATTGCAGTTTGACTAAAATAATCCTAACTTCAACTCTGGGGTCCATTTACTTGCTTCTTTCTCCCTTCAATTGAGTAAATGCAATCTGCTGATGAAGACAGTGAGAAATATGTCTGAAATCTCTAGGGAATAAAAAGCCACTAAGTGGACGTTAAGATTAACAGTGGTGCATATCGCATACGGTACTTTATATGCATGTGAGCATGTGGAAAATGAGGCCCCAAAAAATGCACTATGCACTTTGCACAGATATGCACTTTTTTGTTGCAACTTTAAAATGGATGGCTTTTAAAAAAAAGCCCATTCTTTGTCTTCAGAAAACCAAGGAGCAGCAATGTTTCTGCCATCCATATTCATTTGAAGATGGACAGCAAAGAGATCCCAGGTCTATTTGCCATCTCTGCTACTGCTGCCTCGTGGATCTGTTGTTTAACATGCACACACAACTGGTACAAGATTTGAAAAGGCCTGTCTGGAGTGCATGGACTCAGTACCTGGTATAGGACTGTGCTTAGATGTTTTGCTCTAGGAAGACTAATTTGAGCATAAATGTTCAGTGTTGACCTTTAGGATTATGCTCAGACTCTCTTTGCCATATACCAAGTAACTAAGATCACAGCTTGTGGCTAGCACCAATCTCTTATTCCATACCAAGATGGAAAGACATGAAGGGCAGTTTTTAGAAAAAGATAACAGTTTCACTATGCTTTAATGCAGCCATGACCATCCTATCATGGTAGGACACACTTGTAGACCTTCAGAATCAGATATTGAAGTGTTCAGCCCCATGCTGACACAATTTTATACAGGTAACATGAAGGTGGAGAGGGAGAGTTGTAAAAATCTTACAGAAGCTCCTCCAAAGAATTAAAAAATCATCTAGTCTAGTAAGGTGTGTTTAGACATCTGTTTGGCAGTAATAGTGAAAGATAGTCCCTTCAAGTCATAAAGACAGATGTCTTCAGGTGGAGTCAGCAGTAATGGTGTACCTGCCTGCCAGTATAAAGCTCTGTAGGGGTCATGGAAACAGTTAGTACATTATTAGTTCTTAACAATGGTGTCTGTGAGAGACAATGAGTGATGTTAAGCAGTTCATAAAGGTTGATCAAACATGTTTGCCCTCAAAGCTGTTTCTCTTTTTACTGGCTGAGGCAGGTGTAATATTTAGCGCTAATGAGATGTTAGGTGATAGAATTAGCGAGTAGGGAATGAAAAATAATAATTTTGACCATTACATGACCATAAAATGTTAGCAGTCAGAAGACTAATGCAATATTAAAAAACAATGAAAAAGGGTAATGAAAATGGTGGATGTGGAGAAGAGAGAGAATTTAAGTGTCTCTGTTAGCCCAAGGGCGAGTCAAATGACAAAGGACTCCACATTTTAAAAGAATAACTAACTTTTGAAACGCCTGAAGAGTGTAAAGTAGAGGGAAAGTGCCCACCAGGACTCTACAGGGGGAATCAATATAGACAGTGTGAATCTGTGTGTGTATGTGTGTGTTTGAGAGAGAGAGTGTGTGTACTGTACTGAGCTCATCAGAAAAGTTTGTGTGGTTGATTTGGTGGAAGGACCAATTGGCAAGTCTACACTGGGCTGCCAGCCAGCTACTGGCCATGAGGTGAGGAGAAGGAATGGCCTCACTCCATCACCAGCTGAGTGTGTGCGTTTGAGTGTGTGTGTGTGTGTGTGTGTGTGTGTGTGTGTGTCTAAATAGCCTTAGTCCATCAGAGCAGCTATTCACCGGTGAGTGAGAGCGTCAGGTCTGTTCCGCTCACTCCATCACTATGTGTGTGTGTTTGTGAGCAATACAGGAGTCATGGATATTGATGGGTCTGGGCGCTCAGTCTAATCTCTGCGGCAACACAAAGTACTCGGGTATCCACAGGAGAAATAAGACACGCTGTCCTGTGATACAGACACACTCACACAGGGAAGTGCACAATTTAATCTCTTTGTTTTTATGCAGCTATAAAGATCACTTGAAATTATAACAAACTAGATTTAAAGAGAGAATACTGGGAACATGCCTAATAACCAAACAAGTCTGTGAAATGTGGATGTCGTTAAATTTAGCACCAAGTTCGCCCACACACGCACACACACATACACACCATGTGAAATTCGGAAAAGCAATTACAAGCGGGCAGGTTGATTTTGATTTTAATTGGAGCCCTTGCTGTGAGCTCCACCTGTTACTGTTGACAGCCAACAAACGTAAATGTAGAGTTGTCAGTCCTGCAAAACTCCTTTAGTCAGTTTAATCGAAATTCCTCATGGCCTAATCACCAGTTCCTCCTCCTCCTCCAAGTTCTTCTCATAAATTGGTTGAACAGTTTTAATATGAGGAGGTGATTGGCAGTATTTAGTAAGCTGCACTTTATTATGAATATGATTTTTGCAGAAGTAATGACCATGCTGACTCTTTGAAGAAACTTATTAAACATACTTTTCCTCAGCGCCAGTCATCATGGAGTCAGATTTCCACTCAGATCCAACTTTAGTGTTTTGATTTCTCTCTCTGCTTCCTACAGTGTCTTGGAGTATACCTTCTTTTCATAGTGTCTGTGCCAGCGTCTGGGCTTCTCATTTTCATAGAAATCATCTTTTATGCTTGAGTTTTCATTCACATAGTTCTATTTCCTAAAAACTTCAGGTTCACACTTCTCTTGGTTGGTGGTGTTTTAGTGTTTGATTTACATACATGGTTTCCGTAACGCACGCACACACACACAACACACACACAACACACACACCTAGATAGTCAGGCATATAGAAACAAAACATACAAACATGGTCACACGCTTGAATATGCTGCAGCACATTACGACCACCTCTCCTCCTCTTCATCTACAATTCAAAGTAGGTCCAGCGTGCAAATGATGTGTGCCCAAAAATTCCCAATTAATTTTATTCACTGCGTGTAAAATATGGGGCCATACTGCACAACTGTTCTGTGTTGAAAGAGTGGAGTTAAATTGCCAGGAAGTGGGCTGATGATGCTAGTCCACTGCTGTATGCCCCTGAGCCTATGGCAGTGTTAGCATTTCAAATTGAGTTACACACTAAGCAAGCAAAGCAAGTGCGCCAATGCTAACTCATCTGTTTATAGCAGGGTCTGCCTTGTTTGTTCTCTTTATGTGTGTGTTTTGGGTATAGATTTGTGTGAGTGTATATGTGTGTATGTATCTGCTTCTGATTGTTTGTCTTAGAAATATGAAAACAAATTACATTCCTCTGAGTGTGTGTGTGTGTGTGTGTGTGTGTATGTGTTTTGTGTTTGTGAGTATGAAGGTATTTGTGTGTACTTGTATTTTCTCTTGTCCCCTTTCCCAGGAGTTTGTCTATGGGGCTAAACACT
The DNA here is from genome assembly GCA_033238685.1 of Lates japonicus. Taxonomy (NCBI): domain Eukaryota; kingdom Metazoa; phylum Chordata; class Actinopteri; family Centropomidae; genus Lates; species Lates japonicus. Next base: position 257,624 of record BRZM01000422.1, on the reverse strand, counting down.
CATCATGTAAATCAGTGAGCTATTAGGAGCTGGCTGCTCTTCCTCTGCTTTCTTATGAAGATGAATAAGAACCAAGCCAGTGATAAAGGAGAGAGGAGAGGAAATGAAATGAACTCTGTGATTAAAGTGCACTTCTATATGGGCCTCTTGGTGCAGTATACTTATCTTGTGTGTGTGTGTGTGTGTGTGTGTGTGTGTTTTCACCTAATTTGCATGTACTTTCAGCTCCAGTATATTTTAGTTTAATAGTCTCAGTCATTTGGTTAGTTTTTAAGGTGACATCCGAGCTGTGTACACACTCTCTGTACACATTCTCACAGCATGTGCATGTATCTTCATGATCATATACTCGTAACCATATATCACATAAGTTCATATAATCTGCAGTACCATTAAATTGCAATTCCACGGCACATATTGCCTTCAGAGAATTAGGTTCACTTACTGATGATTTTAACTCATAATTGAGGTTATGATTATTGCAACATATTCAGTGTATTGTATGTGCATATGTGTGTATATATGTGTATGCATGTTTCCACACACTAATTGGCCTGAAGCGCCTGAGCTTGTACTATTCCCTTATCTGTCTGAATGGTGCATAAATCTCTGTTCATATACTCTCAATTTTAAGATAGGTTCATTTGTATGTATGAGTTTAGTGGCAGGTGAATTAGTCTGCGTCTGCATGCACACTGCAGCTCAGGCTGCTTGATTGCAGCATAATTACCATAAATCAAATTTACATTTGTCATGTAATTTAGTTCTCATCTAGGTATTGCCTGGTTAATTTTAGCGTCCACCACAACTAAGATTTATTGTCATACAGATTACTAACTGAAACGCACACACACACATACACATGCACATGCATCTGCCAGGCATGTCTCAAGGGAGCTATCATAATACCGCAAGTGTGTGTGTGTGAACATTTGACACTTCAGATACAGTATTTCATCCCTCAGCTTTCACTCTCGCAGCCACACGCCCCTTCACTTGTTCTTGTACCAGCCAATTTACTGAGAGTGGGTGTTCTGATTCAGATGTGTAGATGGCTGGGATGCACTGCAAGAACTCATCCACAGGACAGATGTCACAACAGAACCTCCACCCTGAAAGTGTTCCCATGTTTGTATTTGGTTGCTTCAAACACATGTCCAGAATTTCATAACTATGGATTTTTACCACAGAATATACTGACTCTTGATTGCCTCTAATGCATTATGTACTGTGGAATCTTTGGGTTTAACACACATCTTGAGGCAGAATAAGGAGAACACTGCTTTAGCAAGACGTGATCTAGAAGCTGCATTTGGAGCAAAACTAACATTAGAACTGGAGACAAAAATAAAGCCGTTGGGAGCCAGGTGGACAAAGCCATGAATAAACATCAGCTTTAAATAACTGCAGCTTTTGACAAATAAATATGACAACAAACTAAAGGAAGGAATTGCACACTTTCTGATAATCTCTCCTCCGATGTTTGCTTTGTTTGAGTTATTCTAGGTATCTAAAGAGCACAGTGAGCAAGTTTTGTGGGCAGTGTGGCCTGTCAGACATAGAAAACAAACACTTCATGTTGTTTTTGTTGTGCAGAGACCAGTGAGAGGAACTAAGTGATCAAACTGTGAGAGCTAAATGTAGATATTTCTCCAACCAAAATATACAAAGCAGGCACAAATGTCCTTTATAAGTTAAGTTGCACAACTCATGTCCACGTGAATGAAAATCAGTAATACAACAGTGATAATATTAATGTATAATTTCAGTTGCTACCAATTAGTTGAGATGTCAGAGCTCTTCTTCAGGAATATTATATGACTGAACAAGAGTACGAGTACAGACACATAGTACAGGACTACAGATATACTGTGTACTATATGTGTTTTATTCCAAAATCTGGAATAAAGTTCTTTGCCCTTCACAAATATCTAAAAGCAAAAGTGTTATATTAGTGTTTGATCTGGCTCCTGACTGTAACCTCATCATCTATATTAAACCAAAACCTGCAGAAACTCATCTGTCTAATGTCAGCTCTGATGATTTTGTTGTTTTTAATGTTTTTAATTGGCTTCAGAACTTGAGGAAACAATTAGCTGAACTGATCACACAGTACATTAATAAAGCTGGCAATAAGGCGATTTAATCACATGTATTGATGGGGAAAGTCCAGCTACAGATGCAAACTGACAGCCTCTCAACTGTGAAATTATACATTAAGACAAAGCACAACTCATTTGAATACATCTGTTGGGGGAGGGCCAGTAACACAAAAGAGCTGAATCCCAATCCTCAGTCTGTCAGTGGAAATTTGGAGAGCAGTGTAGAAGTACTGGCAACTGGCTATGACATGTTGCAATCATTTGTTAAACTCTTCATCTCTTCAAATGTAAAATAATACTTTATAATGTTTATAAGGATTGCTACACACACAAGTACCTTTAATTGATGGAAAACATTTTCTTAATGTGTAGATTTATTTGAACTTTTTCCAGTACATCTGTCTACTTCATTCCTCTGATTCCTGTCTGTTTTTCTACTTTATTTTTGTGTTTCTCATAACAGGGGGATTCAACAGGAGGATGTTGCCCGAATGAGTTTTTGATTGCATTACGATTACTGCTACTCTTGTAAAAATAGAAATGACCAGATATTATATTTTTTATGAGAGAGCGAGGGAGAGACAGCAGTTGTGAGGAAAGGTACATTTTTTTACCATGTTACAGGCTATTCCACCCATTCTAGCATGTTACGTACAGAAACAGCATAACAAATGACCATCATTCACATCAGGCTTATGTGCTGTGTTATTGTCCCCTTGAGAGGAGGAATGTATGTGTGTGTGTGTGGGTGAGTGTGTCCATTTATGCACCATGTTTAGTATCATAAATTAGAGTAGGACAGCATTTAAAAGACAAGAACCCAAAACACAAGATATAGATGAAAACCATCCATCAGCACGCCGTAAAACTGTGTCCAAGGAAGCATGACTTGGGGTTTTTCTGAGCGCACTTGTGTATCTGTGCTTGTATGTGTGTATCTGGATTGGCTCCATGCAGGAGAACTATTTGACTTGCAGCAGGAAGATGCATGCAATCAGAATGCTAAGCAGCAGTTTTAAACAGTCTTAATATTGAGAAGGTGTAGGGCAATAAATTCACTTTGACACTGTGTACTGCTTCTCTGGGCTACAGCTGCTGCTGATCAGCAGGTACACACACACTTTGGTTGTAAATACTGATGCCCTCACTAGTCAAAACAGGTTTCTTTTCCACTTTATCTACCCTAGTCTGTCCAACTGTGGAGGAGGGAAGGGAGGGGTGGAGGGGGAGAGAGGAAAGAGGAAGATGAAGGGAAGTGAGGAGACGACGGGTGTAGACTAAGAAAAAGGACTTGGGGGAAATGGAAAAGAGAAATGGAAAGAAACAAGTAAAGGAATAGCCGATGAGAGAGGAAACAAGAGGGCAAAGATGAGAGGAACAGGGGGAAAATGAAAAGAAGAGAGGGCACAATCAGTAGATAAAGGAAGGAGGAGGACGAGAGGTGACCGGCAGATGGAAATGGAGGAAATGGAGAGGTAAAGGAGATGTGAGGGTGTAGAGGTTAGACAGAGAGGGGCAAAAGAGAAATTGTAGATAAACAGCAGGAGAGTTAAAGGGAGTGAGGTGAGGAAAGGATGAAAGGAGAGGCAGCAAGATGAACAGACAGTAAAGGTGATGAAGAGAGATGCTTCATGTCCACCTGAGGTTCATTAGCAAGCAAGTTTTTGTAGGACGCACCAAGTATCATATGATGTCCTGTCCTTAATGAAGGAGAGAAGAATGTGTGCATGTCAAGTCAAGTCAAGTCAATTTTATTTATATAGCACCAATTCACAACAGAAGTTATCTCGAGGCACTGTACATATAGAGCAGGTCTAGACCGTACTCTTTATCTTATAAGATTTACAGAGAGAAACCCAACAGATCCCACCATGAGCAAGCACTAGGCGACTGTGACAAGGAAAAACTTACTTTTAAGAGGCAGAAACCTTGAGCAGAACCGGACTCAGGGTGGGTGGCCATCTGCCCCATCAAGTTAGGTTTAGACAGAGAAAGGGGGTGGGGGATAAAAGAGAAAGACAACATTGCAGATACACAGACTAAGTCAAAATGTAAATAGTAGTAATAATAATAATAATAATAATGAGAAGCTAGAATAATAATGACAAAACAGTGAAACATTAGCACTAACACTATCACTAACACTAATAAATGTTTAATTGTTGTCGCATCATCAGTTGAGCTGGATCATGGGAGCAGCAGGAGACTCTACAGCCTGGAGGCAGAACCTGCAGTGAGAGAGTAGGAGAGAGAGAGCACAGCCTGGGCACTACCGTCGTGCTTGAGGGAAGAAACACACAGTTAGAGGATGCAGCGATATTAAGATGGTTTATTGTAACTGCTGGCAGGACATCATGGACATCATTTACTAACTACTAAGCTTAATTGATGCATTGAGACTGACCCAACTCATGGAAGGAAAATGGTAACCTGAAATAAGAATCAGAATTAAAAATTTAGCTGCAGCATTTGAACCATTTGCAGATTCTTGAAGTTAGCACGCAGTAGTCCCCGAAGCAAACATTACAATAATCCAGTCTAGAGGAAACAAAGGCATGAACTAGAATTTCTGGCGTCTGCCATGAAAGAAAAGACCAAATCCTAGCTATATTGTAGGTGGAAAAGGCGTCTTTGTAATGTCTTCACTGTGCTGATCGAAGGAAAGAGCATGATCAAGGACACCCAGATTTTGGTTGTTGTATTTTGAGAAATCACAATATTAAGTCAAGGGATACAGTTACTTGATCAAACTGGTGTCTACATCACTGGCCAATATCCAGCATTTCAGTTTTAGTCTGAGTTAAGAAGCAGGAAGAAGGAAGAGACATCCAGCTTTTCACAGAAGACAAGATCTCTAGTTCCCGACTTGAGCGGCATTGTCAGCCTTTACAGGCACATACAGCTGGGTATCATCAACATAACAGTGAAAATTAATTCCATGACTCTGAATAATTTGGCCAAAAGGAGAAAAATGTAAAGAGAGAAAAGCAGGGCAAGAACAGCATCCCTGTTCGTCAGCAGTTCTGTCCGACGATAAGCTTCGATTTTAACCAGCTGAGGCCAGGCCAGAAATTCCAAATCTATTTTCCAGTCGGTCCATGAGTATACAGTGGTCTATAGTATCAAAAGGCTAACTAAGATCAAGTAGTCCATGTGTGTCTTACCTCATCTTTGTCATATCTTATTTCATAAATCAGGCTTAACATCGCTCACACACAAGCTAATGACCTCCACACCAGTCTATGTTGTCTTGCTTTTTTTATTCTACTTTCTCATGTGGGAATTTTTCCCAGGTTTTTTCCTCTTTATTTCTTCCTCTGCTTCACAGGGAGACAGCGAGAGCTTCTATCTAACATGCAGAGACATTTTCAAACATCTTTCAATTACGCTGACATAAATTGGCCCCAGCAGTTGGAGATGATCAAAATATAAAAGATTCAGTTACAAAACTCACAGTTAGATAGCCTGCAAGCTATAGCGTTTGATGTTGATGTTCATCCTCAGATCACTGGAAACATCTATGTAATATTAATCCTGCAACTCTCTCAGAATAGCGAGTAGTGCACGCATGCAGTTTGGCATCCATAGTCTTTGCACACACATACAGTAAGTCCACACCAGGCATCCAGCAGTAAAGGTCCCATGCCATCTATAGGGCAGCTCAGAATGGAGAATGTGGTGTTAATAATATTCATATATTATTACTATTCTGGTACCATAGCTAGCTATTGCACAGTTCTCCTTACACACAGTGAGCTCTTCAAAGCAAATGGAATTGTGAGTACTTTAAATATACATTATAAAGCCCTGCATTTTAAAAAACCCCTGCTAAGTGTATATGAATGTGTGTACCGCATAGTCCACATTGTCTTCTGAATGCTAAACCCTTGACTGAACCACTTAGTGTGGAAACTGTGGGCATCTTGAAACTGGAGAAATGTTGCAACACACGCGCACACACATGCACTCCTTAAATTGCTGCAGGCTGGTGGCTAACCTTTCATATTATAGTTTCCTCACACACCCGCTCACTCATATGTATGTGTGTGTGTGTGTAAGGCTCAGAACATATCAGACAGTTTGGGCCCCTGGTCACATCCCCCCGTGGATGATATCCCCAATAATCTCTCCCTTTCCATTCAACCACTAACTGGAAGCATGTGTGTCACTTAAAGTATTATAGGCTGCATGTGTGTGTGTGTGTAGAGAGACAGATAAGAGGAGAAAGATGTTGTGTGATCGAACGAAGACAAATCGCAACACGCAGTATTCACAGATTTTAGTCGGATTTAAATTTTAATGTGACTGAAAGCTATTAAGCCTCCACCTGCCTCGCAGCGCATCTCTCTCCACCTCTCTCACCTCCTGTTCAAGGTTTTAAATTCTGGACAAACCTTCAGATCGCTCTCTCTTTATATATATCTCACTTTTCTTATCGCCTTTCCTCCTGTGCCCTGATGCTCCCCATGCCCCCTTTCTTCCCCATATTCCTGTCTATCATTGCTGCTTCTCAGCTTAAGTCATCTCCTTCTTTACTGTGACCAACTCTTTCTCTCATCTTCCATCCATCCTTCAATCTACTCTGGCCACTGCTTGTTTCATTCTCTCTGTTCCTATCAGCTCCCCTCCCACCCCTCCCTCCCCTTTTTCTCCCCCACTGCGCATCTGTAGCCCTTTCTCTCTCTCTTTTTTCACACACGCTGCATTTTCTTTCTCTCTGTGGTGTCTCTTCCATCGCTCCCTCTCTCGTCTGTTCTTCCACATGAAATTAAAAGGCTCTAAGCTGCTGTTTAATCAGAGCCTGTTTGTGAAAGTGCTGTGATGACAGAAACTGCTCATCCCACGTGTCTGTGTATGCATGTATGTACTGTATGTGTGTGACCACTTCATATGATAAAGAGATAAGGCATAAAGGTGCATATTTAATTTCTCCATGTGTTTTTGCATATGTGTACAGTATGTGGTGAAAGATATGTATTACGGCCATTATCCATAAATAAATTGCGTAATTAGCAGGTGGTGTGGCCTGATGCTGGTGGACATTAACTAAGATCAGATTGTTTACTGCTGGGAGCTGGATAAATGAGCACAGATCAACAAAGCTAATTAATACCATTTTCACCACAAAACAGTAGTTAATGACTCAGAGTTTCTGACATGGCGGAGGGCGGAAGGCATGAGGCTCGTGAGCTGCAGCGAGATGACGCCACTGACCACAACTCATTCTCTGTCCAAATTCTTTTTCTAATTAGGTGGTTTTGTTTAAAGAAACAGTTTGAAATAGCGATTAAGAGGATTGAGCCAGCTCTCATGTCTGTGTGTTTAGTATGAGCTGAGCCAGAGGTGCCTAGCTTAGTTTAGCATAAAAAATCAGAAGTAGAGAAACAGCTGGCTCCGTGTTTTGTCCATGCAAAACAGATATGAAATGAGTTTGCAGGTTTACTAGTAGTTGTGTGCAGCCACTATTTTGTGGGCAAAACAGCCAGTGGGGACAGTTGGATGTTTTCGCCTAGTTTTCTGTCTTTATGCCAGGCTAACAGACCTCGACTTAGCTTATTATGTGATGCAGTGGTATTGACCTCTTGTCTCTCCTTAACTTCTTGGTAAGAAAGCACAGAAACATCTTTCCGTGTTATTCTTTAACAGAAGTTGGCTTCAGGTAGATTGACACAGTGTCTAACACAGGCCCATGTAAACTGAACTAAAAAGCTAATGCTAATGCTAAACTAGTGCTCTTTAAAATGAGAGGTACGGTAATAAGTTAGAGCTGCTTGCATGGCACAGTTAAGGGTATTTCTCATGATTTTTGTGTTCCTCACAAGCTGAATAAATCTCTGTCTAAAACTTAACAGCATAGTTCAGTTCTATCAGAGTTACAACAAAACACAGAATGGTGCGAATCATATATCCCCTCAAAAGTACAATCTGACAGATACAAACATTCGTTATCAGATACAAATAAACACAGGCATTAGTGATGTGTTGGCGCTGGCACATAGAGCTCACAGTTTAACACAGACTACAGGTTAATAACAGGTGTGGCGCATCATTAATACACCTCACACAGCCACCGAGTATTAGTGTACACAAACATGACTGATTTATGGATTTTATAAAATTCCGAGACATATTAACCAATAATGGTTGCACTTAATGTTTGTAAATTTGGTAATTTATAAACATATGTGACAGTTGGGCAGGAAACATATCGTTTGTGATTCCTACAAGTGACCACTCCCTCTCCAACCTGTTCGGTAGAAACAAGCATTGATTGTCATTCTTCAGACTGTGTAGCTCTCCACACTGTGGTGCAATCAATCCATGACGTGTTCCACATATAACCTCTAGATGGCAGTAGAGGCACAGCCCACCAGTGGATTATTGTGATTGCATGTGTGTTTTATGTGCAGGTGTGTGCGGTAGCTGCAAAATTGTTTATGTTTGTGTGTGAGTGTGAGAGAGACAGAGTGCGAAGAGTGATCAAGCGAAAAAAATTCCAGCAGTGAAAGGTACTGTGTTTTATTACCTGTGTTCTAATGCTATTACTGTTTTGCTGGATATTGAGGAAATTGTCTATTCTAAATTTAATTATACCACCATTTGTCTCTATAATCCATGGCAGAACAATAGGCTGATGTGATCAAACAGTATCATCGTGTTCTGGTTGGTTAAACGCCATGTCTGACCCAGATTCCTCGCAGCAGTTACCGTCACACTCACTACCTTTCCTAGAGTTGAATATATAGAATGGGTGAAATAAAAAAAAGAAAGGAATGACACGTAATTTTATTTCGACGCAGGTTTGGCAGTCGGTGTTAAGTGTCAAACCTTCTCCTCTCTCAGCAAAAAATTAGCAACATTGTCCAATGGTGGTTTGGCGTTTACTGTGTCCTCCTGCTGTACAACACATCATTTTCTACTCTTCTATGCTTCTTCCTTGTTGTCTGTTCAGCCAAATGCATTTAAGGTTTTGGCAAATTTTCTTTCTTCTTTCTTTTCTTTCTTTCTTTCTTTTCTTTCTTTCTTTCTTTTCTTTCTCTCTCTCTGCCCTGTTGCTTTTTATTTATCTGTGTATCTTTTACTTTATCAGGTAAACATCAGGGTCATCAGTAGAATCACTGCCATCAACCAGCGTCTTTTAAGTCTCACTAACTGTTATCAGAACTTGACTGATAAGTGATCTTGATGTGTGTACTGTGTGTGTGGAATGCCACCGCTTGTTGCTCCACATATTGAAGAGCCACCCACGTGTGCGTTTCCAGTGCTCCCCCACTCAATCTTCATCTCAAGACCATCCAATCATACCAACTCTCAGTTTCTCACTCTGGCCTTGCGTCCAGCCTCCTCTGTCTCTCTCTCTCCCTCCACCAGAGCCTCATTACCTCTCTGCCTCTTTCTCAGTGACATCCGGTGACCGGCCGGCCATCACTTCCTTGACACCTTTATATCTCCTTGTTTGTTGCTGTCTTCTGTCTTTCACCCTGCTGCAACTCTCTATCACTTACTCCTCTAACTCCACTTCTGCTCTTCCTCTCTAATTTCTATCTTACCTCGATCCATACAGTCACCTCTCACTCTCTGCTGGTCTGTCTGTTCGTCAAATAGTCTTGTTTCGTTTTCCTTCCATCTCCACTGCTGTCTCCATAGTCTCTGATTGTGCTGTGTGTTTTACTCCTTTCTGTGTCACTTATACATCTAATGCCAGTCCCATTTCAGGCTTCTATATATATGCAGCATTAGTAATTCTACAGCCAATGTCAGTATATTTTACCAAATTCCTATTTGAAAAGTCACATCCATCTCTCTCTCTCTCTATCTCTCTTGATACTCTACTCATCTCTTTTTTATTTCTTTTTTGCTACCTTTTATTCAGTTCAATGTGTGTCTTGTTTCTCTATGCTCATGTCCAAATACTAGTAAGGCAGAAAACACACACAATAACTCCCATATGCACACACTAGACACATACAGTATATCAGCATACACCAACCACCGCACAACTGTGTCAGCAGGAGAATCATTAAGAGATAGTGAACTGTCACCATGATGTCAAGGAACTAGACGGGCTATCCCTGTCCATACTCTTTCCAACCGTGGCTCTATAGTCACTCTCTCTGCTCTTGCCTCAACCTCCCCTCATCATCGAGCTCACATCTTTTAGACTGGCATGTCCACTGAGTGCCACCGTCATGGCCTTGAGGGGTTTTCAGTGATGAGAACCTCAGCAAAGAAATCTCTTAATATTTTCAGGATGATGGGACCCTGCTGTTGGATCGCCCACACTTAAGAGTTCTGTAGAGTAAGGTTGCAGTTTGTAACATTATTGTTGAGAAATTAAAAATATGGATTTAATGAAGAATCACAGCAATGGAAATGGGCATTTAGTATAGAGCAACAGCACCAGCCAGAGAGCCGAGTTTGATCAGAAAACAGATGCTCCACCCCCATCTTACTTAGTATTTGCTCATTATAGTCTAGGCTGTAATTCAGTTTGACCATATAGCCTCATTAAGACTCCAGATAATCCATAATCTTCTCTGTTAACAGTTTTCCTTTTCTTAGATGTCTCTTTATCTTTTGTTTTAAATGTAAATCTTCAATACTGTAAGTGTCACATGTTAAATTTATCATTTCATAGAGCACAGCAGACATTTTGACTTATAGCAGGAATAGCATAGGTCGAACTTTAATAATGCCTGTTAATGATGGCTCTGTTCCATTCAAAATAACAGGTGAGTGTGTATGTGCAACACTTGGACCTGAACTGAAATTTAAATGGAATTCATTATTCATCATTGAAGACATCATACTGGTGCTTTTTCCTACTGTGGACGGTCAAAATGTTCGCTGCAGTGGAAAAAGCCTGTTGTACTGGGCTGGAGGTATCAGAGATGATTCCTTTCTTCCTCTTCTTCTTTCTTCTTGACTTTGAATATCAGTGCACTTCATTAGGAAGGTATTATGGCATAAAGAGAGGGGGAACTTGGAGTCTGTGTTACTGTAGATTGATAAATCTTAGGACGCCACACTGCTTCGATGGTTACCACTTTCTCAGCTCCATTCAGGTACCACTGAGATGTTTTCCATTCTTTTTTTTCAAATTCAAATACATAAGTTCTCTCATTGTGACATCACAGATGTTCTCTGTTGTACCCTGATGTGTGAGCTTCAGCTGTTCAGAGATTTCTTATTCCTGGCTGCTTATGGCGCAGGTAGCCATTTGACCTCTTTAAACATCAAACATGATTAGTAATGTTCTTTGCTTTTGATCTCTCTTCATCAAATTCTGCATGTCTTCCTCCCTTTTTACCTTTCTCATCTCTGTGTTGGTGTAATGATGTCACTTGCTCCAAGATCACCAGTTCCTCATACTTAATTGAGTGTTAATTTCACAGGTTGGTTTCAGTTGGATCAAGCAATGCATCACATATCTTTTTACTTCAAAGTAATTTAGTTTGATTTGGTAAGATAATTTCCAGATCGGGATCCAATTTGTAAGGTTAAATGATTTCTACTGTTAATTTTCAGTGAGGCAACACAGGGCTCAGTAATTAGCAGTCAAAGCAAGACGGTCCTGGATCATGAGCCAGCTGTTTCCCCTGTATGTCTTTTCCCGCCTTTTCTCTCCCAATATCCAAAGACATGCAGGTCAGGTGAACTAGAAGATTAAAATTGCCTATATACATGATTGCCTGGTATTAATCCCAGATGGACAGTAAGACCCGATTTCACTATTTGTGCATGTAGGATCGGCCCAGCCCTGTGACTTCTGAATAGGAATAAGTAGGTACAGGAGATGGATGGATGAAAGTTCCAACCACCTTTTTCAAGGTTATTTAACAATTTTACCATCATTTTGTCAATATGTTTCCCGGACTATTTTCAACCCTCTGTGCATGTATACTAGGAGTAAAAAAATGGTGTTGATTCTGGCTGGCTACTACTCTCCTTTCTTCTTCTGCTCGTTGCTGCCACCTGTCATCACTAAAAGGTTTCCAACCATTAAACAATCAATATACACATCCAGCATGGGGCTGCCGAGGAAGGTTTAACCCAGCAGATGACATTCAGTACAGCGCCATAATCATTGCCTCCTAATGAATTAAATAGCCCTGACATTTCACATCGCAACGCTTGTCCTTTTCCTGCAACTGCTCTGCTGTTGTACCCCTCCTTTCATGCATTCTGTCGCTCTCTTGTTCTCGTTCTTCCTCTCGCTTTGCTTTTCCATATGCCTTCTGGCCTCTTGCTATGCCCCCTCCTTCCTACCTCCAATCTTCATTTTATATATCCCTTGCCTCCTCCTCTTACTCCTTCTCTCTCTTCTTCTCACTCGTCCGCTCATCGGCTATGCTGTTGCACTCCCTGCTGTCTATGTAGGCAGAGCTAAGAGAGGGAGAGAGAGGAAGAGAGAGAGCGGGAGAGGGTGAGAGTCACTGTTTAGCAGCAGAGGCAGAATCCAGCTGGAGGGTCACGACCCTAAATGACCATTCACACTCACACACACACACACAGGCACCCTCAATAAGTCATACACACACACTTCCCTGATGGCAGGAGCAATAGGTCATGTGCCCACAATGTAGGAAGAAAGAAAGAGAGAGAGGCTGACAAAAGGAAAGAGAGAGGAGAGAAAGTAGGATTTAGGAATGAGGTAGTGTGGTTTGTGCTTGCTAGGCCATAATTGTCCTATGGTTTGGTAGGGAGGATGGCAATGAAGGATAGAGACATAGAAAAAGGTAGAAATGGGATGGGCATGGCCTGCAGAGGAAGAGTGCTATTTCAGTAATGTCAGAAAGTTTCTTTTGTCTTGGAATACAGATGAGGGCTGGATGGATGACTGCCTGGCTGCAGTGTCATGGCACAGGCAGACACACACACACACACACACGCACACACACACACACACACACACACACACACACACAAAACACACCCTTTGTTAGGCACATTTAGAAGAACACTGCAAAGAAATATCATAATCATATTCTGTGCATTATTGTCTTTATTCAGTTCTAAAGGTTTCAACACTTTAAGGAATTGTTAAAAGCCTTTGTAGTGATTTAAATTATTTTCATATATATACACAAAATAGCCCATTAAAAAAAAAAATATTAACCTTATCAGAGACTAATTCAAGCATTTGTGTCATATGAAATGCCACATAGAGCTGATCCTGTGAATAATGTACTTGAAAGAAATAGATTTATTGTTTTATCTGTATAATGCATAACAATGTGGAAACAATTTGGTAATTCAGAAGTTTATCTTACTTGGAAATTATTGTATTCATTAAAATTCCAAGCCAAAGTAATTTTACTGTATGTATAATAAATATTTAAACAGAACCTTTAAGCTTTCCATTGATAAGACTGTATTGTAAGGACCCTGGCAGTGTAAATAGTATATATTGTTATGTTATTGTCTTGTTTTCTTCTCTTTGCCCTTTTGACTGTCAGAGAATTGAGATTTCCCTTCACTATGTAATAAACAGATACATGGTAACTCAGTTTTTCTGTAAACAAACCAGCATGAGCACTCTTGTGGAAACACAAACACACTGTATCTCTCACTTTGGTCTTATCAAATTAATTCTAACACATTTATCTTATAGGGCTAATGGGAAATTATTTTGCCTCTGATCTCTAATGCTTGTCAACATGAAAGATCTGAACAACATCATCTTGGATGACTAAAGACAACTCTAAAGTCTGTTGAAAAAAATAACGAGGGTTCAAAGCTCTAATCAGAACTATAAAATTTATCTCGATGCTGCGAGGATTTTAATTAGAAGGGAATTCCCGCTGCCCCTGATTACTGAGGCAATAGGGGACTTGATGTCTTTGAATCCGATGTTTATTCCCTGAACAAACAAATGCATACTATTATAATGCTTTTTCTAAAAGTTGAAGATTAGTTAACAAATTTGGGCAGGGAAAAAGTTCAGGACAAGAAACACATGGTGAAACCACAGACTGCTTAAGTGAAACAAAAACAATCTCCGGTAAACTCGCCAGCTGCCGCTGCTATCGCGAGAGAGAGGGGGGCGTTGGTTGTCATGGTAACGATAGGCCAACACAGGCGCTCTGAGCTCAGACACTGGAGCATGCTGTCGGCGAGAACCATAAAAATATTGAAATACAACTCGTGAATTAATTAAATATTTGTTTTATTAAGACAATAAAATATACTGAATTGAAAAGTAAAAGTTTCATTGTGTTTTCACGGCTTGGTAAACCAGCGAGAGTCACTGAGATATTCAGGTAAGTAATATAAATATTTGACGTTACTTTAACTTAAAAAGTCTTAGCTACACGTTTACTAGTTTTCGGCAATCGTGTGTGTGTCACCTTTACTATACAGGTTCTGAATCCTTTTAAGTTAGTTACCAGCGGCTTTAGCTGTAGTTAAATGCCTCTTTAACATTGATTCCTTCCTGGTACATGCTATGCAGAAAAATGGCCTTTTGCATTAACGTTAGTGTTGGCTAACGTTAGCTAGATACATGGTTTTCATCAGGGGGTCAGCTACAGTTAGTCTGGACCAGACTTGTGTAGTCATGGGTAAATATCAACATAAGTTGTAATGGACTAGAGATTATATTTTTAGTCTTGGTTTGGACTAAAACAACTGAGCTACAGGTGTGAGCTAGGAAGGCTGAGGCATTTTCACCCACTGTTGCCAAAAAAATAAAAATAAAATAAAATAAAATAAAATAAATAAATAAATAAAGATGTCCACTGTGGTTGCCTGGAGGCACCTGAAGTCACTGTGTTGAAGCTAAGTAGACTTCAGTATACCCCAGTGTGTCTGTCACCTGAATGTCTACAGTTTCAGGTCATGGCAGGGAAAGCACAGGTGTTATTAATAATAATACTTATCAAGGCTGTATCCTATTCAGTTTTTCCCCTGATATTTTGCATAATGGCTTAGTTATAAAGCGTCAGTGGGTACTTCAACGTCATAGCTCACACCTGTGGTTTTCCTGTTGTGACAAGTAAAAAAAAAGTCCTCAGTGGAAAAGGTCAGTTAGGTAGCTATTCTGCAAGCTGACTTCTCATTAAGGTTCTGGTTTTCATCAGCTATATTGTACTGTTTTACAGTCTGGTGGACAAAGGTTTCATACTGGATCTTTTAGCAGGTGAAACGTCAGATTCTTTGTTAAGAGGTTACCTAGCTTCAGCGATACTTACTAATCACCCCCACATAATATCACTTTGCCATCAGCTGAGTTGCCAGCAGGTGTGGCTGCCTTGCTATTATAACACTACAGTATATCATATCTGCCTTGCTGGATAATTTCCGTAATTGGCTTTTACTGCTTTAAAGAGTTGCCAGCAATTTGTCAAACACATAAGTCTGCCAGATACAATTTAAACACACAGGATTGCTTGTTTTAACTGCCTCTTATACATTTGAGCAAATCTGTCCCTGCTATTTTGCTCATTTCATTGCAGCAGCATTCGTTTATGGCAGTGTGTGATTTAGCCTGGGCCCAGCGTGATAGCCAGTTTTATGCCATTACTGTTGGTTTTTATTGCAGAAGGGACTCTTTGTATAAAAGCACTGCACAAGACATCAGAGGAATACCTGAGCCCCAAAGAAAGAAGAGACATGAATTTAAATGACTTTGTGGTGCTTCCTAACAACAAGGCCAAATCCGTCAAACTCAATGCCAGGTAAGATGAGATGAGATCAATGATGTGATCTGAGGCATTTGGTGGAAGCCCATTAGGGTTACTTGGCTGCCATACTATTTCCATCTATACCTATTTAGATCAAGAGAATGGGTATTTCACAAAATTGAGTTTTCCTTGTGACCTGGATTTTCAGTGCACTGTATTTGTTTTCTTCATAATGCCTGGTGCAAAACTGAGTCCAATCTACCACCGTAGTTTCTCATTTGCCAACAGGTAATTGACTGTATTGATGTCTGGCTGGGTGGTACCCTGATCCAGTGACTAATTGATTAAAGTATTGATCAGTCATGGCAGCAGGGATCTACTAGTGCAGCGGATGAATTCAACATATTGATAAAAGCCTGGCTGTCCAAACCGACGGAGTAGGTCATTTGTATGATTGATTGTTGTTGATTGATTGCATATATGTGAGTGTATGTGTGTGTGTTGCCATAGGAACCTGCAAGAACTGCAGATGGAGACTGTGACTCTGGCCCTGGAGAGTAAAGAGATGGAGGAGAAACTGCAACAGCTGAAGGAGAGCATGAGTAAAGAGAAGGAGGAGAGAGGGTGAGTATCAGTATCACAATTAGTGTACTAGAAAAGGAAGGGAGAGAGGGAGAGGTGGAGAGGTGGAGAGGAGGAGATGGGGCAGACTCAAGTGGGAAGATGAGAATGGAAGCAAGGCAGTAGAAGCAGCAGGCAGGAGATAGGGTGAGTAAGAAAGGGAGAGAGGGGAGAGAGAAAGAGAGGATAGTAAATAAGTATGTGCAGGATGGGCTGCAGCAGCTATAACAGAAAACTCAGAAGAGGGAGATTCATCTTCCTGAATCAAGTTTCAACTCACTGCATCAATAATTTTACTGCTCCTTGTGTTGCCTGCACTCCATCATGTGTTATTAGTTTGTTGTAGTTTGACTTATGTGGGATTTTATATAGTAAACCCCTCTATTGACAGGGCTTTCAGGATGGAGCTGTCCATCTGTCTGTCTGCCTGACTGTCCACCTCTTTAACACAGAGCAAGATATCTCAACAATTACATGATTGATTATCATGAAACTGAGTCCTTGAATATACAGTATTTGCTTCAGCCTATGCTGATGTTAAGGTTGCACCATTATCTTGATCACACTGAGTCAGTGTCTGCTTAGAAATTACCCAAATAACATCAACATTTTCAAACAGAATTAAAACTTCTGTCTTACTTAAATGCTGCTTAATTAAAAATAAACACTGTACAGCCAGTAGTGGTTGTGACAAAGATGTGTAACAAAGTTAGGACTAGGTTAATTAGTTGGTTTCGTTGTCCTTGGCTGTCACTTTTTTTGATACATTTTCAACAGATTTTAATACTTCTCTGTAATTTATTTTCAAAACTAACTTCAAAACTTTTGTTTCTATTACTGTCAGTGCCATCAAAATGCTGGCTGCTTTCTCCACCTTAAATCATAATAAAATAGGTACTTTATTGAGGCAGAAATTCATGGAGGCTGTAGCCATGCGATGTTGTGATGACCTGACAACACAAGAAAAAAAAAGATGAGGTATGATATTGAGAATATCTTTTTAGTTATTTTTGCCTGGTATAGGGAAATAATAACTAAGCCAAAAAGCAGTATGACAGCAGCAGGATTACATACATGACATGTTGAGGTTGCAACATTTTGAAAAGAGAACACGCAGTCAAAAATAAAATAGGGGTAAGTGATGCAGAAAGAGAAGGACAGATGGGGAAGGAGGTGAAAACAGATGGAGGGAGGCCAGGAATTACAGCAGGTAAAGGGAAGTATCGGATAAGACAGAAGGTGAAGAGGGACAACTAAAAGAAAAAGGGAAATGCTGAGAGAAAGTTTATACAGCAGACCTTCTATGCAGTCTAGACTGCCACAGCTAAACACATATGGAACAGAGCAGGTGACTAATGGAGAGACAGGATACACTGAGAGAGGTAAAGGAGGTGGGGAAAAGACTGCAACAGCTGGAAAAGAGCAAAGTAGAGACACTGTGTAACAGATAGAGATAGATAGAGGAGGAGACTAAATGAGAGAGAGGGGGAGGTCAATGACTCCGCTACCTGTAAAGGTCAAGGAAAGGTTGCCATGGAAGGAAAAAAGGAGCAGTCAGAGAATTGACAAAGCCACTCATAGATAAAGTAGGCTCATGCCCGTGTAATCTAAAGGTCAGTGGAACCCTACAGATACTAAGGTCCTAACAACTTGTATCCAATTTTACTCATATTTTCTATACACTGGAATTGATGGCCAAGAATATTACCCACCAGTGAAAGACACGTTGAGCATAGACAGAGGATGTTAGGAAAAACAACAGTAAAATGAAGGAGTAAAAATACATAGGGAAAGAAACTTGGTGTTAAAGTAAGTTTTAAAAGTAATGTATTTACTACCACATGACAAGTATTGGCCCAAGTATTTCCTTTTAGTTTTTCTTTCCTTACTTTTCCCAGTCATACAAGCTCTCATTGTACCTTTCTGCATTGTTTTCTGTTTGACATGCCTTTGTTTGGCCACTGTAATTGTGGGTATATTTTCAATAAGGCTTAAAATTGTTTTTCAACGTACAGTGCATTTACTGTCACAACTCTTTAGAGTAATTATGTCGGATTTCCAGAGGCTCACATATTTTCTGGTCCAGCATGTGCACTGTTGCCCAGCTAATGCTTGTACTTATTTCATTTTGAGAGGCCAGGACAGTGAAAAAGGTGGGAAGTCTCAGTATCTTTGAAAGTTCCAGTTTAGCACTGTTATGCGTGCTGTTCCAGAGGCTTGTACAAATCACTCTTCAAGACAGATGAACCGTATGTTATTCCCATGATACAATTCAGTGAGCATTCAGATCACAAAAAGCTGCCCTTTGCTTAGGAATTGAGTTGTTAAAAAAAAGAAGAAACAGAGCAAGAGGTGCACTTGTGACAAAGAATACAATATTAACTCTGTGGATTTCTGTGAGGTTTTGCAATGGTGTATCCACATTTATAGCAAACTTTAACATATTTTTTTTCCCTCCCAAAGTCATATTTTGTCTCATTTGATGACTTCTGAAGTATTGAACAGAGACCAGTTCATATTCAGCCAAGTCCATGCTTAACTTAGTGAGATCATAGGAACACAGTGTGATCATGTTCTCTTAGAGGCAGATTTATTTTCCTCCTTTAAAGGCAAGGTCTGCACATAATGAAATTGCCTGAGTCACTGTGCAAATTGATCATAAGCAATGGAAGCAGTCTTTTCTGCTAGTCTCCAACATTTCATTCTATTTCCATGTTCTCACTTGAGACAGTGTTTTGTCTGTTATCCTGTTTTGATAATCAGCAGTGGGCAGCAGCATATAAATTATGCATGTTTTAGTGATGAACACTGTCTATAAAGTCTGTAAAGTGGTTGTAGATAAATGTCAGTGACAAAATGGCTGTTGTATGATGTACAATTGTACATCTACTGTAACTGATTCATGGACATCAAGGATGACTGAATTACATTAAATACATTGGGACTGCAGACATGTAGTGCACAGGCACATACACACAGAGACCCACAAACACATGCTGCCACAAATTTATACTGGGCCATCACTGTTTTGTGTGTGAGTGTCTGTGTGTGTCTAAGACTATTAAAAATATAAAAATCTTACATGCACATCTTCACATTAATTTAAAATGGACTGTATAGCTCACACACACACATATACACACACAAGCACATAAGCACACACAATAGCATTTATTCTCTCTCCCCATTTCATTACAGAGTATGTACCTGGTCCATTACTATTACTATTATCCAACAAATTCAGATTGAGGGGCATCCCAGCCTGTGTGAGCAGGAAATTAATTTGCAGAATGAAAACAAACACTGGTTATTAATGTGATTGTTTTATTCTCCATTCCCAGTTCACCTCATTCCATCTCATTTCATTAATAACTCAGAGATGTGTTACCCAATGTGAAGTTATGGAGAACAGTGTAATAGGGGTGTATTTCACAATATATGAGCACATAACTCAGAGACAGCTTTAGGGAGAAGCGTAGTAGGTATATTACACACAGACTATTTCGAATAGTAACAGCCAGAGAGGGGTATACATGCACACACACACACACACACACGCACGCACGCACACACACACACACACACACACACACACACACACGCATTAACAGGCAGCACAGCTAATTACAGTATCAGTGATTAAGAGCTGAGGTATGATGAGAGGCACTCTTTCCACGTGATGTATTTCCATTGTTTCAAATTCATACATCATCACAAACAAGGAAATGCATGCTGTAGATTATAATAGTAGGTTAATGTATTTAATGTTTTAGGAGCTGGAATCCTAGTGTAAAATTGCTACTTTGTTTCTTAGTGGAGCCCTAGCCCTAATTAAGAAGCCATACATCAGCATGGGGAGAGGGCCATCTTGTCCAGGCTGCACAAACGATAAGCACGTAAACACAGTGTTTCCTGTCACACTGAAATACTGCAACATTTACCGCTCCACTGGCCCTAAGATACGACAATGTGTGTGTGTGTGTGGCTGCCTGTGTGTATTTCTGATACTAGTCCTCCATAAATAATGGCAGTTGTGTTTGTGTGTGTTTTTTGTAACATTTTGCAAGCTACACCGGGTACTAAATTTTTTTTTTTTTTTTTTGGTAAGGTCTGTCTAGTATTCCTTAATCAGTATAGACATATTAAACTCTGCATGGCAGGATTCCTCCTTAAGCCCCCTGTCTTTGAAATATTACAATATAATCTTTGACTAGCTTGAGAAAGAGTTTACATTTGTACATGAGACAGCTTGAAAGAGGTTGAAAGATATACTGGGAATTTGTGTATAGAGGGAGTGTGTGAAGGTAGGAGAAAGACTCAGCTGGCTCCCCTACAAAGTGTTAATAGATGAGATAGTGTACTCAGGATATGATAAGGCTTAGAGGTAACTGGTAACTGAAAAAGAGAAAAATTAATATTTAGAATGTCAGTTTTCTAATTTTTACTTACTTACTTACTGTTTATAATATAAAATTAGTTAACATTTCTTTTCAGACAGACTGTTTTCCATTAATAATATTCTGGTGATTGGTTTTAATGTGCAGTGGTGTCACTAATCAGTCTTGACTGTGAAGATTTGCTGTCAAGGAGAGCACACTGTAGTACATTTTAACACCTTTTTCATTTCTAGTGCTACTGCTTTGTACAGATGAGGAGGAGAAGCAAGGACTCTCATTCACAGCAAGCCATTAGAGTCAGTTGACATGGATCAGATGATTAGTTGTGTCTTTGCCATATTTTTTTTTAATCAGTTTTTCCAAACCCAGTTTGTCTTGTACATTTTCTGTCTGTTGAAGGAGGATGGAGGGTAGAAGAAAAGTTTGTAGGATATGTGATGAAGCTGAAAACACATCAACTGTGGTTGAAGAGGAACAGTCAGGGAGTAAATTACATTATTGGGTACTAAAATAAAACAGATACACTTGTCCTTCCAGGCTTTTACAACTGAACTCCACATTAATGTAGCTGCACTTCCCTCCTACCCTTTATTTGAAAGCCTGGTGTAGCGATGCAGCAGTCTCTTAGATGTGAAACCCAGCTTAACAGTTTGAATCAATTAATTAGTACAGCTCTAATGAAATAGAGGAAATAGTTTCTCATCAGTTCTCCTCTGATTGACATGGGAAATAGCAGACACAGATGGGGGTTTGATGGTTAATCAGGTCTTCTGGTCTATGATGTGAAGGTTACCTGGATTTTCTCTAAGCTTCCTCCCTTACTTGTCTTTTCCTCTCATAACATGTGAGTGTATCTTTGAAAAGCATTTACTGCAGAACTTCAAGTTGTGATTTGTGCTTAGGCTGTGGAGTGTACTGTGTGTCTGTTATGCACCACTCTGTTCCTCTCTCTGCTTGTCTCTTAGATCGCAGAGCTCCCGGAGTAGATGAATTGTTCATCTTTGTCTTAGAGTTGGGCTACACTCACACACACTCTCATGTACTCAGCCAAAGAATAGGCGAACAAATTCAGTTTGCTGAGAGGAGGTGCGGTATAATCAGTTTGTGAAGAGTACACAGGCGATAATAAAGCCAGACCGGTGGCTTGGGGCAAACGCAGTACATCATTCTCTGATTTGACCTGCCGAGTCGCAGATTTAATGTAGCTTTGTCTTTAGGCCTGTATGGCTTACAGATACTAGCTCTTGCCTTATCTAAAAGTACAGTTGAGGTTCTCTTTTTCCTGCTTCCTTTGCTGTATCTTTGCTGTGCTTCTCTTTCTGTTGGCTGATTCTATTCCTATTTTTTTCGTTTGTGTGCTCCATCCTGTTTCAGAATGTATGTATGCATACTTACATATGCATTAACCTCTGACCTGGCACTGCTCATGGTGGACTAAAATGTGTTGATGTGTTGATGTTTGTGTTTATAGGATTCTACTTCTAAATCTGTTTTGCCTTTGGGAAGTTTCTTTCCTGTCTTAACCCTCTCTTTGTGTTTGGCCTGTCCTCTCGTCTCACACGGGGAGGGAGGGAATCAAGAGAAGACACAATTACTCTGGCATTAGACCTTAAAACATGTGTGCATTTGCATGTGTGCAGCACACAGATGTTGTCAGGTCTTGCTTTGAGTGAGGCAGGGTCAGTTAATGGTGATAGCTGTGTGTGTGTTTGTCCTTGTGTTTGCCAGGTTAGAGTGTGCCCAGGTATGACAGGTGATGTTTGCCTTGGGTTACCACTGAATCATCTGCTATTTCCTCTCCTTTCATTTAGAAATATGAGCTTGCTCTAAGCTGATGTGAAATTAAACACTTCTCACTGTGTTCCCTCTGCTTTGACTTTGATGAGGAAATGTTTTTTGACAAGGTGGAATTTGGTATTGTGATGTTTGTTTCCAATATGCAAGCTGAGACACAGAAGTTGTCATGTGCTATCCATCCAATAGACAGTGAGAGGTGCACAGCATTGTGTGAAAGCGTATGTGTCTGTTTTTTTCTGTGTAATGGGTGTAGTCAGGTCACTGTCTGTCGTTCTCATCGCACTGCTGGCTTTGCATATACTGAAGTCAAGAAAGTCACTCTTTCTTCACACACACACAGGCACAGAGGCTGTTGCTGTTAGTTAAAAGTGTTGGAAAAGAACTGGTTGTGCTGATTAAATTTTGCAGTTTGCAGTCGTCCGCCAGCAGCACTCACTCAATGCAATAGATTGAGATGGAAGTATATGTATGTGTTTGTGTATATTTGTGTGTTTGTGAGGCAGAGAAACACTGACTGTCAGAATGTATCTGTATCTTTATGTCTCTAAACTTTAAGCCATTATTATTTTGAAGTGTGTGATTACTCATACGTATACGGGTGTGTGTGGATGTGCGGATTAGATAATGAGAGCTTTGCTAATGCAAAGTCCACAGAGATACACAAACAGACACACACGCTTTATCTCTCCAGGTTGCCTATCCTGAGGGGACACCCTGTCATCCTGCACCAACAGGGGTTTGCCTCAACTGTCTCCCGTAGCGACAGTCCAGTTGCCAAGGTGATGTCGCCAGGGTGATTACCTGACACCCACCCCCAGTGTCAGCACAACACAGCAATGGTGTCAGGGGTGTTGGCAACTCTTGCCATCACATATACACTCACACACAGATAGAAAGAGACACACTCTCACACACACAAATAGAGTCTGACTTCCAGCGCCTTGACAAGCTGCCAGCTCAATCCAAAATAAACTTCTTTCAAAGACAGCCAGACATCACAATAGCATAAATAGCATAAATAATTCAAACATGAGCATGAATAACTCACGCCTAAATGAGGATTCCTCTCCACTTCTTCACTTTCTGTAACTGGCAGGAGTGTCCTGCATGAGTGTATGTGTACATGTATGCATACGTGTGAACATTTGCATTAATGTTGTTGTATTTGCATCTGCATCCACTGTATGTCTGTGTGTGTTCATGTTTGAGTAGGTATAATACCTGAAACCTCTCATGTTCTGTTGTGTGACTTTCAGTAGACCTCCATTGTCTACAATTTCTGTTAGTTTTATTGTGTGTATGTAAAGGTGTGTGGCAAAGTGCTTTCCCCTGCTTAACAACACCAGGACCATGTTGTGATAGATTAAACACTCTTTTCTGTTTAATGGAACAAAGTGATTTCCTAAATTATTATTATTTTCTTGGATTTAGGCTGAGAGAGTTAGGATATAGTAATGTGGTGCTGTTACACCTTTTTCATGCTGATATTATTTCTTTTCCTTAACATTAGTTCCTTTTCTACCTAGAGCCTGATACTTTAATAAAATTAATTGAAATGCCGTCACTTTCACTTTTTTGGAAATGCAGCAATAGCAAGTTTCTTGCATTGCAGTTTTTGCTTTTAAAACAGTCAGAGTGATTTTGTTGTGTTGTTGTGAGGTTGTTCCATTGTGCTTTAGATACTGTGTAAAGTGAATGTTATGTGAACATTTATACCAAAAAATAATGGGAATCTGTGCCTGTGTTGCCTTTTGCTGCTAATCAAGGATCTCGGTTGTTATGTTTTCAGCCTTCATACCTAGATCTGCTAATGTAGAGGGAATATCAGAGCAACTATTACATTTGTGGATATGGAAATCAAGACTGAAACAGATGTAAACATTGTTTCTCTTTTCGTTGTTTTTTTTTTTTTTTTAAAGAAATCATAGCAATGATACTGTAGATCTAGAAGGGATTGTATTGTAAATTGTTGATTTACAGTTAACAAAGAAAAACTCTCTCTCCTTATGTCTCTGTCTGTTTAGGCATTCAGGAGGGTTTAGATGGAAGTCTGGACAATGTGGTCCTTTAAACAGCAATGCTCTAACAAACAACACCAAGAAAAGGGTGGAGAACAGACTCCAAAAGGTACAAGAGAAATCTCTCTATACATCTGTGGATGTTTGTATGAACACATTTGTGTGTGTGTCATGCTGTTGAGCTTGATCCAATCACTTTAACCTGTACATTCAGAAATGTCATTGATGTAAGATAATTATGATATTTATAACTTTGCTCACACATTTGTTTATATGCTTATTACTGTTCAAAACATATGGCATTTATTCTCAGGCCTGATCCCTTAAACTCTTAGAGGCTTTTCCTACGGGTTATCTGCACCATAATAGATGTCTCCAAAGTCCTGTTTCTATGTAGGCTGTGGATGTGCCTTGTACCTGAATCCATGAAAATGCCAAAAGTTTACTAAAACTCCTTCAGGGCACTGTACATGTCTTGAGATGAGATTGCACTTTGCACCCTGCCTCTTGGTGTGAGAAGTTATTGCCATAGAACCCAGGGAAGCAACTCTAATGTCTTAAAAATTTACACCTGAAAAAGTAACTTACTTTCTAAAGTTTACTGTGCCTTCAGAGTGAAAAAGACCAAGAATTATTTCATTCTTAGCATTTTAATTTCAGCAGAGGTCAGACCCTCCCATTATTTTTATTTATTTAACCTTTATTCAACTAGACAAGCCATTTAGAACAAATTGTTAGGAGGAGGAAAGGGATAGGGCTTAAAAAAGAATATTAAAACTTGAAAGGACGGTGCTTCTGTACTAACGTACAATCACAACAAACATAAAATGTGACAAGTGTCACATAAATTACATGCAGTCTATCACACTACATCAGGCAGTCAGCTAACAAACATAGCATCAGACAATACAACAACAACAACAAGACTAACAGGGAAAGCAAAAACAGCAGCAGAGAACAATACAAGAGTATGCAGACAAGAAAGTTTAGTAAGTTACTAAGTAAGTTATTAGTAGGTCGAGAAACAGCTACATATGACAGTGAGAAAGTACATTCAAGGATTTGAGTCAAGTTAGTAATTAGTTATAGTTATCAACAGAGTAATACTAAAGTGATATAATCAAGAGCAAATTAATTTTATGACACAGGCTGAAAATATATTTAGGAACCTCATATGTACTAAGTCTTTATGTATTTATTTGTCATTAAATGCAGTAATGCAAAAGTGAAAACAATTTATAAGTAGTTCACATACATGCATATAAACATTATCACACTTACATATACAGACATAAACAAAAAAAGCCTCAGCATTTTTGAAAGCTGAGAGCTTATACAACTGCTGCTACTGATTTGTTTCTCCCTGTCTCCTCAACAGCTGTCAGCAGGTAAGGTGAAGATCCGAGTGCTGAAGGATGAACCACTGACAGGTGAGTAGTTTGCAGCCTGGGCTTCAACTGTGGGTTACCTGTACCAGGTAGACTTCACACAGATGTGTACTGTAAAATCGTTGGTCCTTTGATACACTATCCTTTATTGAAATTCCTTCTACTCTCCACATTAAAGTTAGCATTCAAGAGCAACTACAGAGCACCACCCTGAGAACTTGTAGAAGTTCAGTGTCTTGCTCACAATTTGTTCAGTAAGGTGGATACTTGCCATCACAGGGGTCAGACCGTGGAGTTCTCTTGTTAAAGATTGATCTCTCTTACCAGTAGCCAACCTTGGCAGAATTATTAATGTTTTGAACCTGCCTGAGGCACAAAATCACACCTTAAATAAGCAAGTTTCAAACTGTGCCAATATTACATGTTAAATGTATACAGCAACAGTAAATGCATCTTTATAAGGACCTGTATTTGGTTTATGAAAGTTTTAATTGCAGCGTGTGATATATTGTTGTGTTTTGTTGTTTACTATATAATACATTTGACAACAGTGGCTGAAGCTTCCAACTAGTTGTATGAGCATGTTAATGATTAATATTCTGAACAAACACTTCTGATTCTTGTAAAATGTTCTTATATAAACTGCACTGCATTTTGACACTGTCCTCATGCCGCTCTCTGTTTTTCTCTGTGTTATTGTTGGGCAAGTCACAGGTAGTCAATTATATAAATAACTTTACATGTCAGTAATATTAAATTAAATCCCCTTTCCAAGTGTTAACAACAGTGTACTTGCTCTTTTTAGCCCACCCTCAGCCACCACCTCCACCTCCAGCCCCCACTGGTCCTCGGACGACACGGAAAAGCAGGCTGAGGGGAACCATCTGTGGACAGTGTGAAGTCAAAGCCGCTGGACTAGTATGCATACAAACAAACACACGCCAACACACACAAACAACACTGTATGAGGGAAATTCTTGTAACTCTAATGCTGTTTACCTGACAAAAAATGCAAGCATCACCCCACTCTGGGTTTTTTGATAGTCCCCAATGAGACAAAACAAATCTTTTTAGAGGGATTAGATGTTAGTAATTGACGAGTCATTTTGTCATATGTTCATGGGTTGAGCTCAGACAAAATGTTTTAAGCGTATTTGTAAACTGATACTTCACACTGATACCAAAACACACACAAACATTTACATGTAGATAAAAACACCACGAGTCGAATAACTTGACCTATACTCATAGCTAAAAAGCTGAATTTCTCAGTTTCTGTCTTTGTCTCCCTCCCTTTCTGTTTTTTTCTACCTGTCCATCACTCGCCATCTGTTTCTGGTGCTTTACCGTCCCCTCTTCTGTCCTCTGTCTCTTTCTATATTTCTTTGTTCTTCCTAAACTTCCCACTGCATCAGCTGTTATCTCTCTCTGTCATCCAGATACCTACGATCTCCCATCATGCTCTTTCTCCTTGCATTATATGTTTATCTCTCTCTCTTTCTCACTTTAACACCTTTTTGTCATCCTTCTAACTTCTCCCTTTTCCCTCTGCCATATCCCTGCCTGATTCTATCTCTTTTTCTCTCCTCTCCCCGCCTCTGACTCGCTGTGCCTCTGATGTCCAATCTGTTGGTCTATCTGTGTGTTTGTGTTTACACTGATAACAGTTTAGCTGGATCTATTCATCGATACTCGAGACCTCAGAGGGCACCATTGTTTATTCTTTCTCGCTCTTCATCCACTACTGTATGTGTGAAAAAGAGGGAGAGAGAAATGAAAAGCCTGAGTGTGTGTGTGTGTGTGTGTATAGTGTACTGTGGCAAACTGAGCTGAGTAATGCATGCTTGATGACCAGTCACTCCCACATACCCGCCCTCTAAATCCTCAGCTACTCATGTGTAATTCCTATCCTATGTCTGACTGTGAAGCCAGCAGAGTTTGCTATTGAAGCTATTGATGCTTCTGAGAGACAGTGAGACAGAGAACGAGAGAAATGGGTGAGAAAGACGGACTGATAGAGGGAATGAATGAGAGGGAGGGGCTGAACTGATTCAGCTGACAGCCACCATTTTTCTGCCCCTTTGTTTTGGAATAAGTTATTTTTAGTGCAATACACACATTGCATTAAAATGTGATGTGGCAATTGACTTGATAGCGCATTTGATGATGATGGTGCTGAATTGTCCAATGAAGGGCCGGTGCCCCCAGTGCCCCATAGTGATGGGTTTGATGGCAGTGCTTATAGTAGTCTGGACAAGCACATAGACTAAATGCACACACAAATATACACAATCCACTCACACACACACATTTTGGATAGCCCTTATGCCCCATAATGATGGCAATACAGGAGAGTGTTACGACCTCGTCTCTGCCATTATGTTTGAAACTGCACTTAAGCACACAAATGCACACACACACACACACACACACACACACACACACACACACACACACACACACACACACACACACACACACACAATCATATACACATCTGGGCTTGTTTTAAACTATGACTCTACCAAGATCACATGTGTACACACGCACACACTGCATGCCTAGCCTTGTGCTGTATTCCAGAGTCATCCAGGCAAACAAGCACCTCATTTCCTCCTGTGTAGCACAGGAGAGCGCAGTGATATGCTGCTTGCAGCCTGATAGGGATGCCTGGTCCCTGGGGATTGGCTATAAGTTATCCTCAGGCCTGAGAGGGGAAATGAGGCCTTACTTTATGAGACCATTAAAGGGCAATGTTGCAGCTATGCATTTACATGTACACGCATGCACACACATACACGCACATTATGAGATGAATTAACACAATGTTACAAATGAGATGAATTAACACAATGTTACAAATAAATGAATTAAGCAGTACATAATAAAGAACTAAAATGGGGAGAAGATGAGATAGCAAAGACACAGAGTAAAAGACATTGGCATGATTAAGCTGTGGTGAATGCTGTTAGAGGTTTGCACTGTAAGACTTCTTTTGATCCACAGTGAATTTGTATGGAACAGTGAATTGCTTTGCTTATTGCATTGCCTTCTTTAGTTGAATTTAATACAATAAGCAATGCATAAACAGGCAGAGAAGTAGCAAATATGCAAGTGAGCAAGAAAAGGACTGAGAAGAAAGGTTTAAAAGTCATTAGAACCAGAAATACATCATACTGCCACAAAAACATTAAAGTTCCACTGCAGGTAAGTAGTAATTCTTCTGTCCCTTCAAAAAGCACACTATGATGATGATGAAACCATGGGCCATAACGAAAAATGAACCTGCATGCCAAATGAAGGGAACCATACGAATGATGGCTGTTTATTTACTGCTGTTTCTTGAATTTTAAGAAGCCATGGTCCTTTTCCCCCTCCCACCATCCCCTCCCTGTATCCTGCCCTCTCATTTGCTGTCTCCTCTCCTCATGGCCTCCCTTGTATTCTCTATCCACCCCGGTCTAGGCCAATCTCCCCAACCTGCTGATGCAAGGACTTTTCCCCACTAATAAGACTGGATTCTCACAGATAGAAATGATAATGACCTCCCTTAAGATGCATTCACTCACTCACTTACTCACACAACACTCGTACCTAGCACAAATACATTCATGTACAATCAGGCACTCCCTCCAATGCTCTCTCTCGCTCTCTCTGACACACACTCAAACATGCACAGATGCAGACACACACTCCTTACAGAAGTCCGCTAGAGAATCCATTTCATTATTCATCCATTCTGTCAAAGTTTGTTTGGCAAGGTTTAGGAAAGGAGGAGGTATCCAGTTCTAGGTCTAAAGCTTTAAAATACTACTCAGGGTTCTGCTCGTCAGTGCAGATAGTTACACACATGCACAAATTCACATGCACATACATAATCACTCTTTTTTGATTGTGTGCCTCTCTAAGACACATAATCATGCAAATCTTCACATCCATCTATTCCATATATTCACACACACACACACACACACACACACAGTAACTGCACTGTGTGTCTCTGTTTCGTAGATCTGTGCTGAGTGCTCAGAGAACTACTGTATTAGCTGCTTTTCCAGTTTTCACCAGAAGGGGGCACTGAAGCTCCACAGAATGATCCCCATTCAGGTGAGTATGGTCCCATGTGCATCAAGTCTATCTCCTTTCCTCTGCATCTGTGTCTCTCTGTCTCTCTTTCTCTTTCACAGATACTTTCAATAATATCTCTTCTGATCCCATTCTGTTTCACTCATTCTTTCTTTCGCGTTTCTTGCATCCCTGACTACAGTATCTACTTATCTCAACCTCTCATCTTTTTTCCCCCTTTCTCTGCTCCCGCACTCCATCTCACTTAGTACATGAGTGCACGCACGTGCGCACACGCACGTGCGCACACGCACGCACACACACACACACACACACACACACACACACATCTTTTGTACACCTATCCTTACCTTAACTATAACCATCTCATCTGAATGCCTAACCATTACCCTTACCCTAACCCTAACCCTCATACAGTCATTTAAACTTGAAGGTTCCAGCATTTTGGTCCCGACTAAGCTGTTGGACCCCACAAGTATAGTGGACTCCTGCCTTGACCCAAGACCAAATCACACACTCACATTGAGACAGAGAACAGGCCTCAGGCAGCAGTCAACCTAAGACCAGTAACAGCAGTCTTCAGTCAAAGATAAGACAGAGAGACAAGGCAGCAGGTCAATGGCAGAGAGTTTAATTAAGCCAGAGCACTTGTGTTGGATCCACTCAATGGAAAAAAAATCCTCTGTACATCAGCCTAGAATATATCCAGTAATTCGCCTGTTGGTGACACTGGTGACAGATCCACAGACACAAATCTACACAAAAGCTGCAATTCTCAAACCCAGTGTGTACTTGTGGATGTAGACACAACACATACATGAACATATACAGATCTGTGTGCTGAAAATGCACACTGCACCAGGAAGAGAATACAGGACACAAGCAGCTGTAACCACACATATGCACACTTAAACAGTCACACACACACTCTTAAACAATAGGTTGTATTTATGAAGCAATGGCCTATTAAACCAAATTTGTATCGAAAGCATTTTTACCAGGGGAAACTCATTTATCCAAACCTATACCAAATACTCATTATGAGATAGAATATGCTGTGTTGTCAAAAGACTCCTTAAGTATTCATTTTGAAAATAAACTAATTTATAAATTAAATTCAAATCACATCAAATTAAATTAGACAGTATGGGGTATTGAATACATATTGTACATCTTTTTTCTATTGCTCAGTTTTCACAGCAAAATATGTGTAATCATTGGAGATGGGATTTTTTTTAACCAACTACTAAATTGTCTAGTTGACATCAAAAGCACTAATTTACATTTTAAAGGAAGTCTGATATATTTCAGCCTGGTGTATTTCCCTTAAGTGTGACCGCGACTGCCTGGGTCATGTTAATTTTGCAGTTGCTGCCAATGTGTTAGAGGATTTAGGGAAACAAACACAGGCAAAACAACTATACTGTATACTGGGGCAAGAGGAAATTCACTAATGTTTCTTTGGACCACTATAGCACACTTAAGCCTCCGTAATTAAACAAGCTAAAATGACATGAGTGTGGTCATGCAGGTGACAAGGGAAAAAGCACCTTTTCTAAAAGTCTGGCCATTTTCAACTATGGTGCTTTAGTAGGTCATGTGTAATGTAAGAGTCCCTTGCAGCATGGACTTTTTTCCCACTCCTTTGATTTTACTCTCACTTTGTTCTTGCCATGTATGGAAGGCATGTTTTAATTTTCTTTCATAGTGTCTCTTAATGGATATAGACCTGTGTTCACACGTGTGTGTGTTGGTATCTATGTTTTATGTAGTTACTCCATGCATGTGCATCCTCGGTTTTCTTCTAGCTGTACTGTTTTTGTCCTCCCAGGATGTGTGTGATTTTGCCAGCTTATTTTTTATGTTATTCCTGGGCACTATTATTTTCATCTAGAAGTACTCACAAAGAGATCGACTATTCTGTGATGTGTGCTTTGTGAGTGTGCATGGATATAACTGTGAGGATATGCATCCTATGATTTATCTGTCAACTATTCTTTGTGTATCTCTGTGTGGATTTCTGTATGTGTGCCTATACATTCATTTGTGTGGCTTCAAAGCAGTTTTGTGGGTTTATTCATAGAACAGCACACTATAAACCAGCTCTTATGCAGTGTAGCTGAGATTACGAAGACAGTTTTGTACAGTATTTATGGCCATGTGGCACCTGACTTCTGGTTAGGTCAATGCACTAGTATGTACTGGGGAGCCACCATGGTGGAATAAAGGTATGAGGTAGGTACCGACAGAGACAAAAAGTACACACATTGAAGCGGCTCTGTGAAAACACACGGAGCACTTTCTCTGTATATCTCTTCCATGTCCATCTCTGTTCCTTTCATCACTGCAGTACTCGGTGATGCATGGGTGGACATTCTCTCACAGTTTCGACACACATGCATACTCTTATTCAAGAACACACACAAAACTGTGTATTTTGGCAGGACATAAAGACCGGGGATTATACACATGCAGCTGACGCGAGGCATCTCTCTCTCTCCTCTGCTAATCCTGTTTCATTTGCTTTGGAAAAAATGAGGGAGGGAGAGACAGAACGAGATACAGAAAGACAAAAAGAATATTAATTTCATCAGTGCGTTGTGTTGGGGCTTTCGTCAGTGCCTCATCAGCTCATGTGTCCAGCCTCTCACAGGCATACACACACACAGATTTAGTTTAACCTGTGTGGTGTTCCAGATGGGTGTGGTGTGCTGTATAAAACAAACAAACAAGCACACTGAATTGAAATAAATTTAATGTTAAGGAATCTCACTGTGAAAAATCTCTGTCTCTCTCTCTCTCTCTTTCCCTATTTCTTCCAATGGGCTACACACACACACACACACACACACACACACACACACACACACACACACACACACACACACACACACACACACACACACACAAATCACTGCAGCTAAGAAAAGCTATTGGATGGCACTTTATAAACGTAGGGTTTTTTTTCCGTAACTTTTAATTGTGTACTCATCCTATTTTTAGTACTTGAAACTGCAAGAGGTCCTGCATAGTTAGATAATAGACAGAGGATTGTGACTACAAGTATTTACTTTGTATTTCTGAGATACAAAGCCTGATCACATGAGAAGCATAAAGCCTGCCCTACATCACTTGGTTGTGGAATCCCAAAGGAAATTTTATTTTCTCTGAAAAGGTGCAAGCCGAGGTGCTGGTTCAACTGAACAGCATCCTGGAGCTGATATAGTAGGGGTTATCCTACTTAGATGTGGTTGATTCTAACATGTGGTGGCTTAAACCCCAGATTTTCCAAAAGAGAGAGACAGTCTTTCTGTACACAGTTTAGCACATGGCAGGGACTTTTCCACCCAGCAGCATGATTATGGTAGCCTCAGATGCGATGCTGCTCAGTATGTCCAGTCTGTAATGAAATTAATCCAAACAATCAGGGATGGGCTTCAGCCTACAACATCAGATCAAATGATTTTAGCCACTGTATCAAAACTGTTGTATTCATTTCTTAATTGTATCATTTTTATAAATATCTCACTGCCTTCTGTCAAATTACACTAATTAAATAGTCACCCACTGAAAAAGAGATGAGGCCAAACATAACAAACACAACAACAACAGAGCAAAGCCAGCATCTCAGTCAGTGTTTTCCAGTAAATGAGCCTCTGCTTCTGCCACTTACTTCCATGGACCTGAACTAGTGATCAAATGTGCAGGTCATTGTTGGTGTAATAGTGACCTTTCTCTTTATCCTCTAGCTCAAAACAAGGATAAACCTAAAGCGAAAACTGATTTAACATAGACAAATTAAAATTGTGAAGGTACACTTAGAGCTTCTGAAATATGTTAAAATCCCATTAGAATCGGTCTGGTGATAGACATTCACTGAGCTATGTAACGGCTGTCTACATGAAAAGTGACAGGAAGTTGTTTAAAGAATAAAAAAACAGAGCTTGAGAGGTTCAGCCATGCTCACTTTTACGCCCACACACCTGGCCAGGGAGTGAAGCTGGCATGATTGCTGGACTGTATGTTCAAAAATTACAAACATTTGTCAGACTTGGCCTCCAATTACACCGCCAGAGAGAGAGGGTTTCAGATGCTGTTGATTATCTGACAAAGCTCTTAGTTTGAGGCACACTGAAGCCTTGACCGCGCCCATGTGCACCCAAGTACAGTTGCCTGGGTGACTAAGAAAAAAATAATCGGATGGCCTCAGTGTTGAACTGTTTAAAACTTTGATGCAAAAGTTTGCCATTAGAGGGTGTTAAGATGAGGAAAGTGATGTCTTTGTGGCTGGTGGGTTGTTTGCAGACAAATATTTGATTCTTAAGACTTACAGCTGGCGGGTAAGTTCCTCAAATGATATCAAATTTGCCGGATAGAGAGACATTGTAATGAGCTGCGCCTCTTGCTTTCATCACTGATTAGACTATTAGATATTTCCAGACCCCAGAACAAGTTCTGTCTTGCCAGACTGGGCGTGGCACAGATTTATCTATCCATACGGTATCAATATTGTATCCAACTGTTCAAGACCCGGCGGAGAATCCATCACAGGCGAAAACACAGTAGATTAATTCTAAACACTCATGATACTTCTGTCCTGGCAGAAATGTCTGGTGTTGCTAAAAGAGGTAAATCAGATGCCATGGAGTCCTCCTTTAAATGTGGTACATATTTACATTTACATGGATATTTGTTTGACAGGTGACAATAAATTACAAAGGTTACCACAAAGGTCCATGATCCGTTTCCATGCTTATTGTTGTGTCCCAGCATCTTGTCAGACAGTGAATTCCCGTGAAAGTGCTACAGGTCAATTTCAGGGCCACACAGAGAATCTATTCTGACTGTGACATACTGCCAAGAAAATACTGAGTTAATCCAGGCCACACACTGCAAAAAGACAGTCCCATGCCGCTTGGATGATGTCGGTTCCATACAAATGGGAAAATCCAGAAGAGTACCTATGGATGCAGTTTTATCAGGTGGCTGATCATATCAGACATGAGCTAAGCTGACATTGTGACCAGCCAACTGTGCGCTTTTAAGGAGCCATTACTGCTTAATGCCATCAAATCCTTCCCTCCGTCATCATCCAAGGTGGTGTCTATATTCCCATGTGGACACAGGGAGGTTGTCAATGCAGCTTGTTACGCCAGTGATTTTGTCAAAGCACAACTGTGCAGAGACTTACATAATTGAAATGACAAATTATTCACTTTCATCATGTTGTTGACGGCAAGGTCTTGTTGTTTCCCATTGGTAAATCAAGTTCAAATAGGAGATAAGAGAGTATGATAAAACAATATACAAACATACCTAAATTGTCTGACTTTTTATTCAGTGTCTGGATCTGAGGTAACCATGTCACATGCCATAGCAGAGAGCAGTTTTTTCAACCATCGCGGACTGAAGACATGCCTAAGGTCTAAGCGGTTAATCCACCTGGTCTTTGGTCCACGATACAAAAACAAGATCACAGACTAAGTTGATGTTGTTACGGTCTTTGGTTTTCCTTCAGTAAAGCAGTACTCAAGGAAAGTGTTTTTATCTTTCCCACTGAGACAGCTTTTGTTGGTGCTCCAAACGCCGTGTTTCAGTTCCCCACTGTTACTTATGTCGCCCACTGACAAGATGCTGATAGGGTTTTGTTTGCCATAGGCTTTATATATTGTCAGATTCCCACCAGCTTTTCTGCATGGTAAATACGTCACATAGAACCAAGCTCAGACTTTACGAATTATATATAATGGACTACGGTTGTCCTCTGTGGTTGGATGTCTGTGGAAAGAAATTGGTTATTAAAAATGACAACAGAGTGAGGAGAAAGAGATAGCACCGCCAGGAGAAGAAACAGCACACATACGAAAAGAGAAAACAATTTTTTATTGAACTTTGCAAAAGGCTACTCTTAGTGTCTGTGATTGTCAGAGTGGCAGCATAGGTGATACGAATTGAAAACCTATAAAATGTAAATGTAAATGACTAAAATTATAAATGTGCTTGTCAGCCTAGCCTGTTCCTCGCCTGTGTTTCTCAAGCCTCAGTCTCAAGGTTACATTTCCCATGACTGCATGTTTGTTTGTCCTCTGTTGCTCACCTTTCAAGGACATGATAATAGCCAACAGACGGTTAACCTCTCAGCAGCCTTAGTGGTCAGTGGCATTAATGGAACAGGATAATGAATTGGATCATGGTACAGAGAAACCTAATCAGCACCTATGCAGTGTGCCTTAATTTCTTGTCCATAATTATACAGATACAACTGAATTACTATATATGTAAAATTCATTTTCCAAAGAAAAAAAGGGAGGATAGGTGTATATGTGATGTTATTGAATGTTATTGATCTGTATTGCTTCCTACAAAATGAATGAAATGTGGGGGGCAATCAGCATGAAGTGTGGTGTCAGCATGGATGTGATGCATTTACCAGTGCTCATCTGCACTGGCTCTTGTAGGTTTCATTGATATAAAATAAAGGTGCACACATTAACTCTCTCTAAATGGAGTTTATCATGACTTTCTGGGTTATGTTAGTGATGTAGGATAAGCACTTAAAATGATTAGGTTGTACCCTCTAAATGGAGAGTTCATGGCAGCTGTCTACAGTGGCTTCCCATCTCATTGCCTTCTTCATATCATAGGCTTAAGCATCAGATAAGACTTGTTTGTCGGATACTCATAAACCCAGGACTGAGGCATCTCTGTCAACAGTTCAACAATTTTGCTTTGTTGTTGTTATTGATCATAGTTGCAGGTGGTGGTTACAACAGCATTACTGTTGATGAAGAGTCCACCTCTTCATTCTGTGGCTTTTTCTAAGCGAATGAAATAGCTTTGGCTTTCCTTTTACTTTAGATAGACAGAAAAAATATTGTTCTAGTAACAAACATTCAACAAGGGACTGGAATAATCTATTACATTGATGTGTATGATGAAAGATTCCACAGGAATTTAGGGCCAGCTGAATAATTTCATTCTCTCTAAACTTAGATTGCCTTTGTGGAGCAATTTCAAAAACTCTGTATTTACTTGAATAATAACTGCTGACTAATTTCTTATTTTATGCACAGTTATCTTTTATCTTTATACAATCTGTGCAAATCATTTGTTTTTCTAATTTATTCCTTATTCAGTTAAATTCTCTACGCTCTTTTGTTTTGTGTATTTTATATAAATGTTTCATATCTCTCTCATAGAATGTCAACTGCTGCCATTTATTCAGTAACAGCAATGTTGATCTAATCTCATATACTATGGACTCTACAGACACGCTTACAGACCCATGTGAGCACTTCCTAGATGTTGCCAGTCACTATTCCAGTGCCTTTACAAGTCCTAATCCAAGTCCAGATTCCAAAAATCAACTCCAATCACCCTCCACATCCAAATGCAAAGTACCAACCAAGGAGATGTGAGTCCGAAAATAGAACAGAGATGAGGAAAACTCCATGCAACTGCACCCCACTAGCCAGGTAGGTGGTAACCCATACTGTTACACTCGGCTGCAATCACTACTTTTATTACTTAATCACATACACTGCTACATGTATAAATGATCATATTGAGTTTGGGATGAATATGATTATTATTAGATATAATCGTGATTCAGTTAATCGTTAATCTTGCATATACACACACAAAGTTTGTTTACTAAACACACAAACACAGTCAATATGTAACATTTGGACAAAAAGTATTGTATAGAGGTTGCAGGAAACAAACGAGGAAAGTGTTGAAATAATAGATTGAAAGTGACACTGGTGCTTTTAATATCACTGCTTACTGCTATGTGGACTTTCAAGCCTCTTATGTTCTTAGCTTGTGATAACACAAGTGAAGCTTGTCCAAGTATTTGCTCTGGAAAAGAACACAAGGTCAAAGCCTACAGTAAAAATGTAAAAGGTACAAGGTTAAATCAGCACATCACAAATCAAGAATATGACAATGCAGTAGTCCTCTCTCCACAGCTAACTCAAGGTTATTTAAATTAAAATCTTGATCTTCAAATTCACTGCTTGTTTATTTTATTAGGAACAGGGCACAATCTTTATATCTTTATAAATCTTATTTTATAGCTGCATGTTGCCACAAATTGCTTAAACTTTAGACACACAACTTTTCAACCTTAAGAGAATCCATAAAACTTACCTTCACAACAATTCTTTTGTAAAAATAGGTATATAATTTTTCTAAATGGCTATTGACTCATTTGAATTGAAATTTTCCATTTATGGCTCTTGCTGTGATATGGCAGAAACATGTCAAACAAGCACCATGTGGGTTTCACTCTGCACCCTGTGAGTCAATTGAAAAGACTTCAAAAAGCCCCTAATTGATGCCATATCCACAGGCTTTATCTACAGGTAGGCTTGTGAACTGCATGTACCTCGATTAAAAAATGCCCCCGACAGTCTAGGGTCTGGCAAAAACAGTTAGATTGATATTTAGATTGTTTACACCCATATTTCAGTTGACCTTTATTCACAGCAGTCATTTCAAATAGCTGGGGTCAGAAGGTACTGAGAAGATTGTATACTTTATATATCAAACTTCCACAGTTCTGTGTTAAAATATATTAGAAAACAAATTTTTTCAACCAGTATTCAATTTATGGTAGTGCTATTAGTAATGCAAGATGTACATATTTACATAGACAGAAGAGAAGAATTAGCCTTACGCCACTTTTTCTCCATTCATGTCCTTCATGGTGAGGATATCTCCATGATCCTAGGTGGATCTTTGGTCCTCAAGGGTGTCAGAGACACACAAGCTTCCCCACCACAACAGGGTAACTAGCAGTTCTTACTATAACTAAAAATTATGATATATTCTTTTGCTGCAGGTGTTGGCTGTGAATCATGGAGAAGAGAAAAGGTGGGAAATGACTGAAGAGGGGTTGAAAGTGAGAGCTAGAGGGAACTCCCACTTCTCTTAGGAGGAGAATACGGCGAGGAGGAGTCTGCAAGATCTTTCCAGAGGCTCTCAGACAGTGGAGAGGAGAGAGGAGCAATGGAGCAGGAGAACCCAAGGAGGGAGGAAACAATGTGGGATACCTGTCCCGACCAGGTGAACTGCACAGACATACCTGGCGAGGCACACAGACATACACATACACATAAACGCATAAAGTTATGGAAGGCGTACGGCGTTGCAACCAGGTAACAAATAGCAAGATTACCTACCCTGAAGCCCTATATCTTCATTCTCATATCACTTTTCTTATTATTTTCTGAGTTCAACCTTTCCTCTCAATTTCTCTACCCTTCCTGTCTCTTTAGGTAGGTGCCATCTAATGTAATACAAATACAAGAGCCTGCAACAACAATTCTTGTTGTTCCTATAATATTGTGACTTGCATTGAGACTATGGCAGTTTCAGCTAAAAATCTTTTTTGTCAGCTGGGGTGGGTGATCTGCTGTAGGGAGCTAGAACTGATCACTAGATTTCACAACCTTTCATAATATGACCACACCCTGTTGTATTCTTGTGATTCACCATATTCTCCTCTCTTATTACGCATGTGGTATTATATTCTTCAATATCACATCCATAGTATGTTGTAGATGGTCCAAGTGGTGCCAGTTCTAACACTTCATCAAATGAATATAGAGTGACTAAACTTAGACAAATGTATATATTCTACTTGGAGTAAGGGTTTTTATATTTTTCCACATTTGCCCATTACATCCTTCTTAGCCTCTCTCCTCCTTCCGTCCCATTTTCACCTACTTCCTCAGCTTTCCTGCTCCCTCCTGTCTGTGCTCTGATCTGTTAAGGCCTTATAGAAAGTGCCACCACTGCAGTAGTAGGAGGGCAATCCATGGCTGCTGCATGGAGAGAACAGAGATGTTAGGGGTGGCCCTACTCACACCACAGCTTAATCGCCCAGCTGTGTGTATATGTATCTGTACAAGCTCCACTGCGTCAAGCCATTTTATGCCTTTTCACACATACTGTGTTTCACATTTGTGCATGTGCAAAAAGTGTTTCAGTGTCCAGGTTTATGTTTGTGTGTATTATTAGCACTATTAATTTAGGTTCTATGGTATGTGTCTAGGTGTTTTCTTTTATTAGGGCCTCCTATTTTCTCTTGCTTTTACTGCTTGACAGACTTCTGCCCTCTCTCCCTTCGCCTACTTGCAATTGCTGCCAGCCCTCCAGCCCTAATTATTTCTGGCCAGCTGGGGTACCCAGGCCCACTTAAAGCTGCTACTGTGGACTGCCAAAGTGTCTGGAGTACAATCATAATATTTCTTCTTACCTCTATTTTCCTTTCTCTCATATGCACTCACTGTGTTCCTTTGTATTGTGTACATCTTTTTCTTATTCCTAGGGGCTCTCTCCTGTCTGTTTGTGTTTTGGCACCTTACGAATGACAAGGTGTGTTTTCTCACTCTTGAGGGAGGTGTTTTGAGGAAGGTGTTGAGAAGCTTGCATGACAAGACTCACTCGCCTTTCTACCTTTGTCCAACTCTTCTTTCCTATTATGTTTTCTTCTTATCTTAACTTTATTTTTGTGTGATCTCCCTCCCAAATATTTCTCTCTCCAGTATCAGTGTTGGCCACGGCGACTCCAGGCCGGACCTCCTCCAGAGAGAAGCTGAGGGACTTGAGCAAGTGGAGGGGATGGGTGGAGGGTACATATCAGGGTGGAGTTCACGGAAAACAGTCTTACCTACATGGCTGATTGAGCTTCTCAAGAAGCACCGCAGGTACAAAGACAGATGACAGTGCATGGACCATACATACATTATAAAGCATGTAGAGGTTTCTTTCATGGTGTTCATGCACAGATCCCATGAGAATTTCCCCTCTTCATTATGCCTGACACTAAATCTTTTTGTTCAAAAGTGACTATTGTGTACTGTTTGTCATGGATTTTACAAATATTAATATGACACAACCAATCAAAACTAAGAACTATGACTGTTCCTCCATAATAAGTAATTCTACATGGTGATTGTTCTACTTTACTTTGATGGCGAAGTTCCATTTTCTTGCCATTGTGTAAGAAAACTATTTGTGCACTGACACTGACAATCTTGTCTGGGCAAGTTTTGAGTAGCCTTTTCTCGATGAATAAATTGCAAAATTATATTTTTGAACCTCAAACACAAAAGTTATTGTACGCACGGACTTCTATCAACCTGATCGAAATGTCATTAATAACCCCTCAGTGCCTGTTATACCATTACTTTGATTTTTCCTGTTTCTTTTTGAGCAACTGATTTTTCAAGCAGTTGCAATGGGATGGTTTCCAAGGTATTCTAGTGTAGACATCTTTTGTTGATGGATTATGTATAATACAAACTGTCCAGAATTAGTACTAAACTGGAGAATTTAGTGCCAAACGTGGTTTCATTGTTGACGTTGAGGAGTGAATTTTCCTAATGTGAATTGTGAATTGGGAGGTACATCATTTGTCACTATTATTAATAAATTAAAATGTCACATATATACTATTATGCAGTTGTAAATTGTTAGTATATATAATATGTTGAATATATTTAGTGCAGTAACATGAGGCTTATAATGCTCAGGCTATCTTAGAGATTGTACTTCTTTATGAAATTTCTGTATGTTTTTTCTATA
Organism: Lates japonicus; assembly: GCA_033238685.1. NCBI lineage: Eukaryota > Metazoa > Chordata > Actinopteri > Centropomidae > Lates > Lates japonicus. The sequence continues at coordinate 215,995 of BRZM01000422.1, read as the reverse complement.
TTTGTAGTGCACAGACATTGCAACGCTATGCCATTTGTCGTTTTTTACAATCATGCCTCAAGTGCCCAAGTGGAACATCTGATGTTATAGATGCTGACATGACATCTTGTTGAGATCACTACTTGTACCACTGGGAATAGCCGTCTTGAAACATGAATACAATTCTATATGTGCTCAAGCAAGGCTTTCAGCATCACACACACTGTTTATTGCCACCACACTCTGCTCTCCTGCCTCTCTCTGTAGTCAGCCCATATAACTCCACCAGTGTACAAAGCAGTTTCTCAGCACTTATTGTGCAGTAGGACGTCTGAGGGCCTGGTTTTGCAGGTCCCATTACAGCCCTTTATTTGCTGCTCCTTTTGGGCTGAGGAGCCTACTGAGGAGCAGGCCAGAGGAGAGGAGAGCAGGAGTGTAGCTTTGGGCCCGCCACTGCCTGAGCTGGAATGCTCAAGTCCCCAGCTGTAGCAGCCTTTAACTGTAATTCAGAGACAATCTAGAGTGCAATAAGCCTGCAGCGTGATGGTGGCAGAGCTTAATGGAGAGACAGGAATCAACACAGAAAGAGAGAGTGAGAGTTGAATTTAATGCTTCTATAATAATGGGAAAGAGAGGAAGGGAAGGAGGGAGGTGGAGGAGTGAAGGAGTTTTAAAGAATTTGCTAAAAAGTGCCTGGCTATATTAGAGTCAGAACTCTATCACCAAGTTAGATTTGTGGGTGGCCTGCAGGTTACAGAAAGCAAGCTTTGTGACCAGGAGGGCATCAGTCTGGTTTCTGAGCTGGCTGGTCAGTGGGTGGGGGTAAGTGAACGTCGCCTTCCATCAACTGCCAGAGTCAAAGTATCTGTGATCGAGGCACTGAACCCTGGAAATAAAAGTCTGAGCAGGCATAGAACTGAGATCTGAATCCGCCTCACTACGCCTGTAAGACCTGATCTTGACTGCACCTGATCTGTACTGCTGCCAACTTAAAACCCAAATCAGCTCTAATGTGACGCTTATATTTGAGTTAACACTTAATTAAGGAAAAGTGCTTCAAAGCATAGGCCATCTACAAGGTACATACCTACAAGGCCTATCAAAGTAAAAATAGTTGCCATATTAGGCTGACATACAATAAGGCACAGTGGTCTGCCTGCAAAGATAAATAGCTTATAATGGCCATAGAGCCATTATTGGCTTATTATACACTACTAAAATGGTGTGATAATGTTTGCTCCATGGCTTTGACAGAAAAGGGCAAGAAGGGCAGAGTTATTATGTTATTAGTCTTGAAAAGAGAAAACTTAATTTTTAAGCATCCAGAGGTGATGTTACTGAGCATACAGCAGGATTCCAGGATGCCTCTAAACAATTTTTGTTAACAAAAATGACTTGATTGAGCTTAATTTCCGTCCACATGGCAAATATTAGCAAGAAGGACGATTCTGTCAAATTAATCTCAAATTGCATTTAGGTAGTTATTCTGTATCTCACTTTACTTTTTGAGACGTAAATAATCGCTACTGTATTGATTATTTAGGAAAAACTCTCCTTCTGGGGCTGTTCTTTATAGGTGCAGAGTAGTCTGGTACAGATTCAGAATCCTTCCTCATGACCCTTTTTTACACAGAAGGTTCTTAAAACAGATGATGAAGGTCTCTTTATCCTGTCTGCCTTGTACCTTTTCATAAATATAAATAATTCAATATCATGTATAATATCCATTCTGTATTTGATGAGTTCAAATATATTCCAAAGGAGGTAAAACATATGACCAGAGGATCAAAAGATGAATATCATGGTTCTTTACTGTGCTCTGGCAAAAGCCTAAATGCAACAGCCTAAGGCTACTGAGCCTACTGCATGTAAAGCACTGTATGTAAGGAAAAAAGAGATGTGAATGGATGGAGCTATGGATAAGAAAGGCGATGTGAGGGACAGGATTAAAACATAACTCCTGAGTTTATTAACAGGAGAAAATATAAATACGCTAGATTCCAAGATATGGACAAAGTAAAAGGAAAGGATATAACCATAACTTCCCCAGTCACCCCTTAGGGGACTTGGAGCTGCTTTGTGCTGCTCTCTCACTGGCCTTGCACTTGGCAAGATTAGACTGGGAGGAGGAATAGAGGTAAGTTAGAGGTGGAGGCAGTGAAGGACAAGGATGTGAGTAAACTAGGAAGCATGCATTTATGGCTGTATTGATCAGTCTATATCCATCCATTCAGCCATTCAGGGCTCAGGATAAAAGCGAAAGATAGTAAAAGAAAGCCAGCATATAACTGAAAAGTTAAAGAAACAGACACCTGTTACTGTTCTTTGCTTGGGGTCTGGCCTAGTGTCTATGGATTTATGTCTGACTTTTATTTTATTTAGTATTTATTTATTGATTTATACACATGATTTTGTTGTTTTGTTTTGTTTTCAGAACAATTGTTGAAACCTATGATACTTCCTGGGCCTTTATCAGATTTAAAAATCACCCTGGCTAAACACGAGGAGGAGACTCAAGCAGCCTAACAGGTAATACACCTGCATGCACACACACATACTCTGTAGGCGTGTCGGCGTCCATGCCATAGGATGCTGACATACTGCTTTTACAGCTGTGTTCTTGCTGTACTTCCACTATTCTGACACAGGTACCCAAAGAGGCCTCAGGACCAAACAAAAGAAACAACTATGATAGAGTAGTTTGACAGATGACCTGCATGTGCACACATAGATATATATACACACACGAGCATACAAACACACACAGCTAAAGTTAAAAACCCTCCTCTCAGCGTGGTCTGACGTATCAGTGCCTGCCCATCCATCCGTGGTGGTGTGGGATGGCACCCACTGGCTGTGATTGTGTGGGGCAGAGGGCCGTTAGAGGCAGCTCATGCCTGACAGGTTGCACTCTGCCTGGCCAAGGAATGGGGCAGGGAGAGGGAAGGGTGGCCTGTAGTCTGGAGCCCAGGGCGGAGCCCATCAGCCGGGAGTGTCCTGGCTGTCTGGCCTCAGCCGAGGCCAGGAGACGGTAGACCAGGGTTATCTCCTTCCAAACCCTCTGACCCTGGGCTGTGGAACTGCCTCTCACATCAATCTTAGATTCATTCCAATCCTAACTCAGATCTGCAAACCTTGCTGCTCCTTCCCATAGCTGTCTGTCTCAAATAGTTGTTTCTTTCATAACTTTGAGGTCAAGATGGTTCTGCTCCTTGAAGAAATGTTTAATATGTAAAGGCAACCACCCAAATTTGATGCAATAAATGGAGTTTTGACTGAAATTTTCAGTAACGGGAGTATCTTAGGTTTGTAAAGGACTAAGGTATATTATAAAATTAATAATAACTCTTGTAGCTCTCCACTGTGCCTGATCTAGAAAAATCAGTGATGCCTTAACAGTCTGCAAACTAACACTATACCACCTGGAAACAGCAGTCTCTTTATGTATTGCAACTTTTATAGATAGGCAGCTTGCACCCTTATCACCTCTGCCTTTTTTTTCTCTCTCTCTCCAGCATCTTTTAATAATGCCTGCAATTCAACCATGGGTTACACTTTTATAAATTTCATTCCAGACATACAAATCATAATTTCTTCCTCTCGAATTTGGGTTGATTCTTCAAACAAACTTTACGCCCAGTACAGACCTGGAACAAGAAGAAGATTTGCTCGGAGGAAGACCCTTTGATACAACGATGAACTTGAGGTGAAACTTGCCTGTTGGTAGACACAAAACACAGACATGAATCTGCAACAACCCTGGACACTTTATAATGGTGAGAAAGCTATTAGGGGAAATAGACTACTGGTCAGATCTTGCAAGGCTGAAGCTAAAAGTTGGAGTGAGAGTCATCACCTCAGAGAATTAGATATCGTTGTAAATATTCTACTGTTATATTTAATGGAAAATGCACTGCCCCTCTGGGGACCGCACGCAAGCGGTCTCTCAGCCTTCTATCCCACACTCCAGTTTTTGTTGCAAAATTCTCATTAACCTAACATTAACCTAACATTAACCCCCTACCCATGAGGGATTATATAATACATTTGTGTTTGTGTTTTAATTTAGGCATGTGGAGGATGTTCATATCATTATATAAAGTACACACACACACACACACACACACACACACACACACACACACACACACTCACTTACTTTTGAGTTGACATCTCCTACCTCTTAACATCTCTGTAGCTTTCTCAAACCATTCATTGTTAATGTAGTTATTCCAACTCTTAAATATACCCAAATATACCTTGTTTAGTAAAAACACAGTTATTCACATTATGACTTTCATTTCTCTGTTCACAATTTAATAATTGATACTCCATTGTTTGAATAAGTAGATGTGAGGAAGACAAATGTGATGTTGAATGTAGAGCTGCTCAGCAGTTGATAAAGCATTCCTTCCACCTGCTCCAAACTTTCTAACGCATGCCACCACAACAGGTTGCAGAGTTTTCTCCTGCCTTTGAATATGAAAAGGTATTCACTTGTGTGCCCAGTTGAATAATAAAAGCAGTTTTCTGGGCATCATGTCGAGCTCGTTTTAAATTTCATTTTCCTGGAGTCAGACCCATGGTGATGTGTGATAGGAGATTGTTATAAAGAGGAAGAGAGAGAGAGAGAGAGAGAGAGAGAGGGATAGAGGTGTCACAGACACTTGCAGTGATAAAGCAATAGAGACACAGACTGGAAGAAATTATAACTCAAGGAAGAGAAAGGAGATTTCAACACAGTGTGTTGTTATTGTTACCCAGGAAGAACAAAATTATGACATATTGTATATGATACTCTTAAATATTCAATATGTGTTTATGTGCCTGTCAAGAAATTATGTGGTCCACATATGAATGGCTGCATAAATAATCATAGAGTTGAATCGTCCATAATTGTGTATGATATAAGCATATTCACAGAGATAGTCACATAGACACAGGAACTGTAGAATACCATATGTGTGCTGTCCTCTGAGCAGTAGGTAGCGCCTCAGCAGGAGAGGCCGCTCAACCTGCTGAGTCTGCAACATCTTCACTGGAACAAGATAATAAATTAATACAGACCTTAGTGTGCTTTCCTTATGACCTCATTTCTGATACCTGGAGGAGCAGGGTGTTAAGAGAAGAAATTCTCGTTGGTTAGTATAACTTGTTAATTAAGCCTTAATACTAGAATTTGTCAAGTATGCTAGGATTAAGAAATATATTAATATATAACAAAGTGAAAGAAACACATTTTGCCAAAGTGATAAATGTATAGCCTCGCCAAGTTGAGGTTTAATTTCCTTTAATTTATCTTCATCTGAACTATGGCCGCCATTCTCATTTAAGTTTGTACTGGGTCAAATTCAGTGCTTCCAAACATAGCAAAAGTTCAAGACAAGTTGTTTAGATGCTGACAGTTGAAAGTCAACCTAAGGGTCAAGCAGAACACTGAGGGACATGGCATGGCCTGTGATTGATTCATCAAGGCATACATGTTTAATGATAAATGCTCCTGTCAATGCAAACGTTAAATGATAAATGCCTTACACAATTGGGATGTCTTCAGTTGACTGTGATTTCATCATTAAAGAACAAATTAATCTATTTAACTATACAAAATAAAATTATTCACTGTAGCTTTAAAGATAACAAAATAATAAATGTCCTGAGTAACACACACTGCAACACACAAATGACTCTTTCCCTGTCTTGATTTATGTGTGTGTGTTTATAGCTCAGGAGGAGGATTTTCGTCGCTACTGTGCATCATTGTTTGCTGTCCCTGTCAGCGGGGGCAGGTCTGAGGCTCAGATTACTACACCTGAACCGTGCCTAGTCATAGAAGTCCTGGATGAGGTGAGAATGACTGAAGCATTTTATTTTAACAGAAATGTTTTACCTACATGAACACACATAGTGAATCTAGACAGGGCAACCATGGGGAGTAGACATAAACTTACACCTGTGCACAAGGCCTCACCATCAACAGCATAATATCTTACTGCCTCATTCCACATGGCACAGCATTGATCTCTTTATTTTCTACAGACAGTCAGAGATATATATGGAAATCTTTGTTGCTGAACAGAGACAAACAGCAGAAAGTGGCCTCAATTAAAAAAACAACAACAATGTATCTACTGTGACTCTACCAGATAACGGTACTACAATGATAATGACAATGTGTGAAAAATAGGTGACAGGTGAAAAACAGCTGTCATATCTGTCTCAATACAGAATAAGCTGATATCCACAGATAAAGGGAATTGAAGAGAACTTCTGAAACTGTTGGTAAACAAAGATTGATGGGTATTCCAATTATTATCAGTCAAATTTTGTCTAACAATATTTCAGTGTGTAGTCAAGAGAATAAAACAAGAGTAACAATTCCATATCTCTGAGAAAATAGGGGTGTGTTTGAAACTGTATATAAACAGTGCATGTTCATGTGCTTTGTCCTGTAGCAAAAGAATATTAAGAATAATTGAAGAGGGTCTCACCTGGTACATGTGATGCAAATCATATGTCAGTGTTATACATGTATTGGCATGTGTTATAAAGATATAAAAGCTTAACTTTTGTGGATTCTGTGTGGATATTCCAGTGATGATTAACACCAGACAGCTTGATTTCAAGGCAGATGCCCATTGGGAGAGAAATTTTAGTTGAAATCATGCTGCTCATTAATTTTCAGCACCCGTGTAGAAGTTTAATAGATGGAAATCATAAGTGACAACTAAATACTATAGTAGAGCTATTTCTGAACATTCCAAGCAGTAGGTAAACAATCAGCTGAACAGCAGGTGTCCACTTGTTTGCATTAACTTTGTGTTCCGCTTTCTTGAGACAAGGGAGAAGAAGACAATTATTGTCATATTTAGTTGCCTCCTAGCTATTTGATGCATCGTATGCGAATATTCGACAAAATAGAAAAGCAGCGTTGTAGACTATGATTAACAATAAGTCAGTATTTATAAGTACAGTCTATAAAGCTTTTAAATTGTTGCTATATTTAAAGTATGATAATGACAAGTGCCAGGAAAGTTATGTATAGCTATTAACAGGTGGATATGGACCACCACAAAGTTCTCTATTCCACACAGGGTTCCCTTTGTCTCAGAACAACAGCAACAGAAGAACGCCGTGCCCTAAACAGCTTTAACCAGTGGTGGGTCTCAAGAGTCAGTCATTTTCTCCCAGTCCCAACAATTATCCGGACAGTCCAGAGCACCAGCACAATCCCAAAACAGCTCAGAAGCTCCATTCATCTAAGCTTCAGACTCACAAGCAGGACACTAATGAACGTAAGCTGTGCTTTTTATTAAAAAAAAAAAACTAAATAAAGATAAGTTAAAGGGAACAAGCTTTGTGCAGAGTTTTCTTGTATTGAAAGTCTAGAAGTCACATACAACGGAAATGAGTTTTAACTGAAACTCAAAGATGCCCAGTATCTTGTTTCATCCCAAACAAGTGTCCAATAATTGACTTGCAAAATAAACTGATGTGGCATATTTTTAATGATACTAGAAACACATCAATCATAATAAACATTTAATTATCATTGAAATGTCTTTATGTATATTCCTCAATCTGACATGTGGCAATGCAACCTCTGCACAGTCATATCAAAATTCATAGCACAACAGTCAGGACTTGCACTGAGGAGCGGGCGATGAAAGTGCATATAGTCATAAATGGAGTGGACAGTGAGGGGATGTACTGCAGATTTAGCAAACCCAAAATAAATGTAATTGAAAAATGCTATATAATAGATTTCTGCTGAAGAGAACTTAAAGAAGCCAAAAAATTAAAGTAATTATTGTATAATATATCCATTTTACTGTAAGCTAGATCATTTTATGAATGAGCTCTAAGCACCATTGGTGGCGTGTGCTGATACTATGACTTTCGTGAATGCGACCTCATACTTGTCATGAATATCCCAATTAACAAAGGTGATTTGATCACACATTGGAATATGGGCCACACTGAAAACTGGATGTTAACAAATCAGTACTGGGTTCTTACAGCTTGTAGTGTCGCCTTTAGTCAAGGACAAACCTAATATTCTTTAACTGTGAATAACTCCTGAGTGTGCTCTGTGTGTGTGTGCTCACGCTTTTGTTTAAATGAAAAATTATGTGACCATGTGCTGCAAAAGCAAGTAATATTCCTTGATATTGTTTGTTTTGTCTTCTGTACAGCATTACCTCTAAAAGTATTCTCATCAGCATGCCCCACTGCTGAGACTCCATGACTTCACAGACATCAATCAAGACGCCAACCTCAAAGTCACAAAAGCCCCATACCTCCCCACTGTCCATAACTGTACAGACCACAAACAATACAAGTTTTGTCCGCCACTACATTGTCGTTGAGATCCTTAAATTCCTCATGTCTGCCCTGATGTGTCAGCTCGGGTACTCATATCAAAAGTCCCAAAAGAGCACCCTCCCCTTCTCCATCATACCTGGCCCCGCTTTTAGGTCTTACGCTCACAGTCCCACCGACAAGCCTCCACTGAGTCAACCTTACTGCCCAAAGTTTACCATTCAATCCCATTACTAAAAGGCTCAGACTCACCTCTGTTGCCAGAACAACCCCGATCTTCAAGTTAATCCCAGAACCAATCTCACCCACTGAAGCTTTCCTAATCACCACCAAGCAATCTGAGTCCCCAAAGCAACCTACCATCTTGTGTGATGCAGAGCCTCCCATTAGATAATCAACCCAGCTGTCCTAGCTCCAGGGCCAAACCTGCAACCAAATCCCTGGGACCAAGTCTGTCACAAACAACCTAAGCTATCTAGGGCACCAGTAAAAAACCCCATTGGCCCTTTATTTAACAAGTTCTATTCTGATGCATATTCTGAATATAACTAACTCCAACATGTGGGATTCTTCATTTTATGTCCTCACTCTATCCTCCGTGAATACAAATCATTTCAGTTCCATCAGGATACACTGTGTATCCCATCACTTTCATCACATCTCTTAAATGTCACCCAGAATCATCTTTTAGCTGTGAAATGGCAAAGGAAGAGGAGCTACTAGTCGGTAGGTGAATTGTGTGTGTGTGTGTGTGTGTGTGTGTGTGTGTGTGTGTGTTGCACTTTCTAACTGTATGATTCTCCACTACTCTATGTATGGTGGTGTGGTTTGACTTAAACTACAGATCTCAAAATGTGTATCTAATTGTGAGCAGGACTACAACTGGAACATCATGTGCCATAATTTACCCCATCAAGATACCAAGATATTACAAATAAAGCTCCTCACTATTTATATATAGATACCAACATACATGCAATCAGAAATCAGTCCTCCTACATTCATATCCATGCCAATGATAAAGTTCTGTGCTCAGTCAATTCTCTTGAGATTCTGTTCTCTATGAAAGACTCTCATTATTCAAAAAGCATTTGCCAATTTACACCTCATATAATTAACAACTCTAATCTGAGACCATGGATCTGGAAAGAACATTTCCACCACTATACAGCATTTTATAAATATCTCTCTGTGGCATAGATCTTGAAATTGCCACAGGGTTCTGCTATAATTTCACCCTGTACCAAGGTGGAAAAAGGAGGCAATGTGACTGTGAAAGTCTCAAAGAGGCATACATTAGTTTCAAGTAGCCAGTTGAAAAGGGTTGTTAGATAAAATTTTAAGCCAGTGATGTTTTTAAGCAATTTAAAGGGCAACAACATGTATTTACTCTACTGGGTATATACATACTGCGTAAACATACTTACTTTCCATTGCATTATTACTACTTGTACATACAGTATGTGTCCATCATTATGGCAGTATCTCATACATTGATTTGATCCATTTTTGCATTTTGAGGTAGCATAATTTTCTAGCTCAAACAATAATAACTAAAAAGAAAAAGAGAAGAAACATGTTCATTTATGGATATAAAGCAGTAAAGAAATTCTGATAGAAGAACGTTGTTAGGCTTCATTTTGCCTAAACACAGTTCTCAATGGCCCGGCAGTTTATATAAATAAAATGCTTGCGGTTCTGTGCAGTAATGGCTTCCTTTTATTCCATCATTGTTAAAGGTACTTAGATCCAACCATAAAAAGTCTTTATTTTTATTTTTTAATATCGATTAGGGTTAAGTAAATACCTGACATAATGCTACAAATAGACAGGACAGTAAATACATCAAAGAATGGCCCTGAATTATTTTCCCATACAGCACACACAGGCATGTGCCACACACTTCTCTAGGATTCACTGATGCAAATACACATAAATCCATGCTATATGCAAGTATACACACATACAAACATATAATGTTAGTGTAGTATTAATGCTCTAAGAATTAAAATGGTGCTAAAATCTGGGCTTTGAAATAGAAGAACTTGTTTCTTTGAAGTGTGATAACAGTTCAAAATGGCTCATTCCTGCCTAGTCATTGCCTTACTTTTCTGTCTCAATCCGACACTCCTGACTCTACACCTCTACCTCTTATTTCTCCATCCGTCATCTCTCTGTGCTTTCTTCCTCCTTTTGCATCTTCTCCCTTCCTTCCTACAGCTCTTGACCAGTCTGACACTGAACTCTCTCTGTTTATCAGCTTATTAGAGCCTGCCATGTGGTGTGGCAGCCGTCAAGGAGCTAATGCATCACTTTTTTGGATGTTTCGATGTTGAGATGAAAATGTTGCTTCAGTGGTTCAAAGCATGAAAATCAAGGACAGTTCCTTACAGTTCACCTTCAAAGTTGAGATGTTGTTTGAGCCATGTAAATACAATGTTTTTAGATTACAGTCAAGTGCTTTAAAAAGTCTTGAAAAATCTACATTTTATCTATTAAAATATGTGTCTGTATTTTCATGAAGACAGGAGATGAAAACAGTCCAGTGATAGTCTGGTCCGCTCTGCATGAAGAAGGGCTCTTCAGATGAGGAAGGATGCATGGACATTTTACAGGGGAGATTCCAGAGAAGAAGAGCAAGGAATTCTGCCATATCTCACCACAAGAGATTCCTTTGTTCCTACAGATGCAGAGGAGAGAGATCTGTGGACCGAAGGAGCCAGAACAACTGTCAGAAACATCCATGGTAACATGTTTTCATATTCCCACATACTTTTGGTCTTTGAGAGGAACTTAAGTTAGAGAGCTGTAGCACTATTTTGGAAGCACAGGTTTTAATAAAGGAATATTATGGCATTTACAGGGCTCTGCTGTAAGTATGTTTTATGGTTGCCGAGCCGTCAATCAGCCAGTAATATACAGCAAAAAGACGAACCTGAAACCAGCGTAGAACATTAGCCTACTAAATTTAATTCCTAATTTGGCTCCATATTTGCTGCCAATGTGATCTCCTTCAAAAGCAAGTGGTTGGTAAATTTTAGAAAGCATGAAAGTATCTATCTATACAGCACTAAGTCAGTACAGCCACCCAATTGATACAGAGGTATTAGACATCACTAATACAACAAAATTTAATGCACGTTTTGCTGTATAAAATGGAATGTATGTATAATTATATAAGTGTCATAAATAACTTGGCTTGTTAAGTTAGAATTGATATTATTAAACATTTAATTGCCAGTAAATTAATAAATGAATGAAAAACCAGGCTGTACAGTTATATGCCAATATGCTAAATTTGTCTTTGTAATATCTCAGGGCCGGGTAATAAAAGGAGAAATGGCAAGTTTTAGAAGTTTTAAAGAACCAAGCATCATTACACTGGGCAAGGGCAATCATGAGATCAGAAGATTGAAATATATACAGTTAGAGTTTTATCGAAGGACCCTATCTATTAGATAAATATTTGTATCACACTAATTACTTTTGGCATTATTCATCTATAGCTCAGAGACACCTAAGGCTGTAGAAAAGGAAGGTGCACCATTGAGAGAAGAAAAGAGAAACAGAGGATTAAAAAGACAATCATTGAATGGTCCTTCCAATGACCTATCAGCCATTTAATGGTATGAATCCTTTATACTGCATAGAGGAATGAAAAAATGGGGGAGAAGGGGGTAGTTTGAGTTTCTTTTATTAAAAGCTGGAGTAAATGAGTTTCATGATTGTGAAGATGGTGGTTATTCGTGGCCTCTGACCTAAATCAAATTGGTCCTAAAATGATTAGATAGTAATTTTCCAGCTGTCTCTCTCTCTCTCTCTCTCTCTCTTGCTCCTCCTGACACAATATCCTATCCTCTCTTTTCTTAAATTTTTCTCTTTTCTTTTCCTCCATCTTCTTGTCTCTGTCCATTTTCTTCCCCTTTTCTTCTGCTCCTTCTCCCTTTGTTTACCTTTTACTCTATAGTTCAGGTAGTTTAACTGCTGCGAACTTTTGGTCTGCACAAAGACAACTCCAATTTCGCCTTGCCAGCACAGTATCATTGTGTTTGGTCCCTTGCTGTTTCCATTGTTATGCCTCTCTTCTTTCTGTTGCCCTGTCTTCCTCTTTGTCATTCTCCATCCTTGCCTTCCTGCCTCTTAGCAGCACTATTCCCACATGCCCTCGCTCCTATTTTCTCCCGGCCCATCTGCAGTGCCTGCAATGCTACAGCTAGCATGCTAATGCTTCAGATCTAATCTTAACCAAACAGAGCTTCCTCATTTTACCCCATCTCACAGGAGGATTGTGTGGGAAGAACAGCAAGCCCACTACACCATCATTGTGAGATGCCTCACCAGCTCCAGGGGTTAATTAAAAATCAATTCATCAAGTGGAAACAAAGGGAAATATAAGGAAATAATATCCAATGAAAGACACCAGCTTATTAATGGCGCATTTACACAGTTGGAAATTGAAAAATTACAAGTTTTGACACTTACTCGTCTTAATACACAAGTTAAATTGATATTGAATTTCAGTTTGTCCTTTGAAATGATTTTGTTAGGATAGAAACTGAACTCAAGCTGAGACCAAAGTATTAATTCCTTATTCCTGTACTCCTTCACTCTATTTCCATGTCCTCTGCTCTCTTTACCCTTAACATAATTCCTCTCCATCCCTCCATCCCATCCGCCTCCATAATTTATTTATTTTTCCATTTCTCCTCTCTCGCATCCTCACACGATCTGTCTTTTCTGCCTCACTCCTTCCACTTATTCCCTTTTATATACTACTTACACCCTTTTCCTTCCATCCCATCTCCTGCATCTCTCCATCTGTTTCATTTCCTTTAGGTGATGCACAGCCAGAGTGCTGGGTCTGATCAGAGCAGTTCTGTGATCTGATGGGTTTTCCTCTGGGTCTGGATTTGAATTCTGTCACTTTGACACACCAGAACACACACACTGTGGCCCACTGGCGCCACTTCGCCACATGACTCCAGACTCCAACAGGTAGGTTAAAGACAGGAAGTGCTTTAATGTGTATATATGTAAATTTTATGCTTATGCTTTATTTTTATAAGCAACTGGCTCATGTTTTCCTATAAACTACTGTGGTGCTATATTTTTTGTGCTTCTTGGGCGAGGATTAGATTGTGAAGATTACCTGTGTCCAACTTTTCAGTTTGAGATACTTTCCAATTCCGGTGTCGCTTATTCAGAACATCACAAAGGCCTCTATAATAGGATTGAACAGTATGTAAAACGAGCTTACAAGAGAGATGAAAATGAGCCAAACCCAGAGGAGCGCTATTGCCCAGGAAAACGAGATGGGGACAACACTGATACCTACTACTGTGGTCCGAGGGGAGCTTTCCTGAGATGCCTTTTTTATTTTGTGTGTGTGTGTGTGTGTGTCTTTGTCTGCACATGCATCTAAGCCTGTGTGCTTCTTTTTTTCTTGAATTTGAACTTATATTTAGTGCCTTAATTTTCTTAAACTGGAGGTGAACACAGGCACACACTCAGACCTGAACAGGCCCCATCCAAAAACTTGTGAATATCCTCATTTTATCACACACACACACACACACACACACACACACACACACACACACACAGACACACTTGGAACACAGCCTGTTGTTGTTTCTTTTTCAGCTTAAAAGTGAAGATTGTAATGCCTGTGTCCTTCAAATGGCACACAGAGTTTACTTTGACTTTACCTTGGAGAGGATTGTTGAAGGCATATGTTGTTAATGCAGTGCCTCTGAATACCTAGTGTACAGAAAATGCTGCGAAATATAGTGTACAATATAGACAAAGCCCAGTTCAGTACAACTTTGTGGAAAGTTTTTCGTATTGTAGTTATTTATTTTTGTTATATTTTACTTTATATATTTGTTATTATTACCTATCTCTACCCCTAGCTTATAAAAGACTGCATAACATTTATTCCCATTGCCAAGTTTCACCTTGAACTACACCAGTCAAATACTGCTGTAACAAGATAGTTTTAAAATCTTCTGGCATTAACTGTGTCTGGTAGACCATGATGTAGCCGCCAAGTGCCCCCAAAGTATATGATGAATTGCCTATTTGTGACCAAAGCATGGACATTTTAAGATTATTTTTTAACTCTAACGATTTGTAAATTGGCCACGTCTGCGCAGTGCTCTGACTGTCCAACAAGGCTGATGGAAGTCTAGCCTGCACCTCCCCGTTGAGTTAAAGTAATAATATCTGAACCAAATCAGATGCTGTAATTTATCCAGCCACATGGTGCTCATTACACTTTGTACTCTTGTCCAAGGCTTTTCAATTACATGTATTTCAAACAAAGGTTAGGGTTTCTAATTCATACTTTGTTTGCTTAAGTAAATTGCTTCCGCCTGAAGTGATCCCATCAACCTTTTCCTTCATCAGGTCTTAAAGCCCAGCTTTGCTCTGTTTCGTTGTCAAGCCTGTGTTAAATGAATGAGGTTGACAGTGAGAGACTCCCACAAGGGCACCACTACTGTCCTTGCCCCATGCAGCCAGCCGCTCGTCAAACCCCGCACTGTCTCTGCCACCATCGTTAAAGCTCCAAAGTTAATGAGAGAGAAAGGTTAGAGAGGAGGAATATCACCTTGACAACACTCCACATTCATTTATGTCCCTCCATCCCTCCATCTGTCTCCTCTATTTTCCTCTTTTTTCCAGGCAGGGCTGAGGTCCAACAGGTTTTATATGTCTCCTGCTCTACCTTTGCACCTCTCTCTCCTTTTTGCTCTTACTCCCTGTCACCCGGTCAGTCAGAAAATGAGGTTGTTAGTGTGCAGTTTCTGTCTCGTGCGCATCCAGTCAAAGAGAGAGAAAAAAAGACAGAGAGAGAGAAAGACAGGAGACAGACAGACAAACCTCCATAGAGAGAGAGAGAAAAGATTCTGGCAGCTGTATGTAAGATGTGCTGAAAAGCAGACAAGTAAATGGAGAAACAGGCAGGAAGACAGGTAGATGAAAAGACAGCCACCCTGAAAGATAAAAGACAAGAGGAACAAAGGACAGAGCGACAGACTGACAGAATTCCAGTGGTATCTTTGTGTGCATTTTTAAATAATTCTCGTTTTCGAAAAACAGCTTCAACCCACTTAGTTTCCTTTTTGTAAGTTTAGAAACTGGCTGTCTGACTCCTCTCCTCCTTTCCTCCTTTCATTTGCAGCTGATTTAGACTAGTTAGTAGATTTTCCATCCAGTCAATATTATTAATTGATTTGCTAACCACTGGAGAAAAAGAAGAAAACAGCAGTAATTGCACTGCAGTTGTCAGGACTGGCTGAACAGGCTTGTTTAGCAATATTGGCTTGGTACAGATGCTGGTCCTGGATGGACAAATGAATTACTGTACCAAATATAATTGACTAAATCACTTAAATTCATTTAAATATTTATGAGCATTAATAGATTCCATGTAAACTGGGAACCTCCTCACAGCCATGGTTTCTTTTACATTGTTCCTATATGGAATTGGTGTGCTTTCTAAATCCTCTTTGATTTGAAAATGTCCACCTTTTGCAGCTCCTAATTGTCAACTTCAAAAAGAGACTGACTGACAGCAATGTACACTGTTTGGGTGAAATCATTTGATGATTACCACCATTTGTAACCATGAACTAGTTTTACTTTAAAAAAAAATCTTAACAACCATTAATATGAATAACCACATTCTATAATGCACATAGCAACTTTATATAATGTGTAGCACTGATGCACTGTCATAGCCAAAAAGTTATTCCACGTGTTGGATCTATACAAAATCACACACTGTTGGAGTTGGATTGCAAAGCGAATGCATTGCTATTTCCATTTGATAGCTATACGTCCAACTGATAGCAGCGTGACGTTGCATGATCTGTATCTTCAGATTTCATTTTACCTTGTATCCAGATATTCAAAATGTTTTTTAGGCCATGGAAAAGGAAATAAAAGAATATGAAAGTGGATAGAGCGATGGGATGCTTTTAAAACAGGGCCAGTTACGAGAGGAAACGTTGATGGGATATAAAACTTCATGCTTCTAGGTATTAATGTATGGCTTTTGAGAGTTTTTTCTTTTCAATCTCACTCACTCATTCACTCTCACTCTTTTAGGGTCAGAGTCTCAAGGACCAAGCAGCAGCCTCAGTCCTGATACTGAGAAACACCTGGTCTTCAGACTGATGAAGGACAACCACATGCAGCTAAGTGGAATTCAAATTCGCTCAACCACACCCACCAGGAGAGGAGAAATATCAGCAAATGAACTAGGAACATCTGGTAAGCATACGAGTGTGTGTGTGCTCACATGCATGCTTGTGTGTATTTTGTCAGTGTGTCTGTGTGAACACCATCAGGCACACTGAGCTCTGCCTCTTACTTATGTACTCTCATACACGCAGAACTCCATTCCATACACAAGTAATACACCTCATTTCTGCATATAGCTACACTTCCTTGGCACAAAGTATCCAGGTTTCTTAAAGAGATTATACTGTATCACTCTCAAACACAAACAGGCACACACGTCATATGCGTGCATACTTTACTCGCACATGTGCAGGATTGGGAGTCGGTCCAGGAATATGTCCTCTCATCACTTCCCTCACTCTCAGAAACGCTGCAGTAATCTGTTTATGCTGATATACACATATACATTCGCACACCTGAGAGACAAGACAAGATGATCAGTTTTATTCAGTGATATATCTAATACCCCCCACTGCTAATATATTCTCTATAAACTGTAAACAACTGTTATAGACTAGCAGTTATGACTAGCCATTTAGCCCTGCTGTTTTCATGAATCTTTTTTTCTTGCGACATCATCAAACTTTTACCCATTTTAAGGAATTCTTTATCCTTTTTTTCCTCCCCTTACTCTGTTCCTTTGTAGTTTTACTTCCAAAGCAGTTTGAGCAAAAGTTTGAGGCATTGATGTTGACATTGTGCTGACTTGACTTAAGGTGTAGTTCAGTTACTTACACTTAAAGGATAAGCCTTATTTCCCCATGTTTTTGGGTGTAAATGATTGATAGGGACAACATTCTTTGGAACTGGTGCAGTATTGAGCAAGAATGATGTACATGGGCAACTGTGAACAGCTGCCACTGACAGGGTTGGATTATTATTATAAGTGTCTGACAACAGTATGGACAGGACAATTTTATTAAAGAGTAAAGTCCTTTTTGTTTAACCAGAGACATTGCTATATATTGCTACCAGACTCCGCTGACATAAACAGTGATTTTACTTTGCAGAACATGGGAGCTACTGATATACTGCTGCCCTTGTTTGTTTGTTTGTTGTGTGATTTCCAGTGGTGGAAGAAGTATTAAGATCCTTTACATAAGTAAAAGTACCACACACTCAGAGCCAGTGGCAACAACAGGAACTTTAGTGGACTTAGTTTGACGTGGACTATTGCCCAGTGGATTACATTACAGCAGCTGTGCGTGGTGTCCTGGTATACCATTCTCAATATTACATCTTAAGTCAAACACTGTGAAAACAGGTGCACACTTGTAAAACCACTCAAATGCTTTCAACATGTTGAATTATAGTATCAGAAGGACACTTGAGCGCTCAACATGTTTTTAGTATTTTTAATTCCACAAGGGAACCTAAGCACAGACGTTTCAGCAAGTTGTGTGCCTCATTGTGTCTTCTCGTCACTGTGCCGCTCCAGTGTGCTGTCAGACAGCACACTGAAGAAGGCTTCTCACCAAAACATCTGTGCTTTGACTCCCTCGTGCCATTAATGAATGTCTTGAAATAGCTGTTTGCTCCTGAGCATCTTTGTGAGTGGGGAACTCCTTTTCAAGTTTACAGCATTTGGTTTACTGTTTTTTTTTTTTTTTTTTAACTTCATTAAGCATGCGTGTTGCATAGATTAGTTATACCTGACATTCTAATTTGTCACATGCATATGTTACTGATTGCATCTTAATATGACTTGAAGATATGAATATACACATACAGTGCTTGCATATGAAGAAAGATTTAAATCTAACCTTCCCAGGGAACTCTTGATGTAGATCAGATTTCAATCTTTCTTTCATTTTGCACTGATACACATTAAATCTAGTACAGAACTCTTGTCAGTCACTGAAATCTAGATATATGTTGTATCTGCTCCGAAATGGAAGTAAATTGAGTTTATGAGAATGAGTACACGTGAGTTCACGTGTTAGCAACACTGTACTGCATGCATCTTTTCTCATGCTGCTTAGTTTGACGGTGCAGGTGGTTGTGAAGCACTAAGTGGAGGTTCTGTGCCAGTTGAAAGACAGAGCCAGGCACTGAGAGAGGAAGGATGGGGGAGGGGGGAGGGAGGAGGGGAGACAATGGAAGATTGAAAGAATGAAAGACTTAACACTGGAGCTGAAACTGGTTAGACAGCACGCAACATGAGGAATCAGTGTGCGGCACACGCTCACATACACACCCACACCATCATAGCCTCTCAATGGGGGCCTCAATGTAATTTACAGTGAGCAGGTGGGGATGGATGTTCAATCTGATTCAATTTGATGTGGCTCACAGTAGAGTGGGATGAGACACCACCCATTCTACTAACTGTTGTGATCGTCTCTGTCTCTCACCTTCTTTCCCTGAATCCTGAGCTGCATAGCCCCTCCCCTTCTCCCTCTTACTTCCTCCTGTCTACATCTTCTCTCATCTGTTTGTTGCGCTCACACTTTCTGTAGCTGTTTTCATAAGATACACTTCACTGTGTGTCCTCATATCCATTGTTACATCCATCCATCTATCTTTTTGCTCACTGATACATTTATCCATCCATCTCATTACATGTCTCTCGCTCTTTCATTTTTATTCAGGGTCGAACTGGTTTGGCAAGTCCACACCAACTCTGTCTCACCCTCCAAGGATAATCCCAAGTCCCTCCCTCTCCCTCTCTCATTCCCCATCTCCTCCCCTGTCTGCCTGCCTGTCTCATCCCACTTTGGGCTCAGAATTGGATCCAGCGTTTTTTTCGTTGTCCCGGGCAGCCCAAGAAATCATGGAGATCTGTAGTGTGGACCAGACCGGCTGTGAGGACCCTGACCTGGATACCGACACCACTGCACACACACTCAACAGTCTCGAGCAAGAGCTCAGGCTCTTGGCCAAGGGTACAGACACACACGAACAGCACATACATAAGTCATGTATTCACACACACCATCATGGTATGGCCACCTATGATCAACATATTACTTTGCTTTTCATTTCGATAACTAAACAAGGATGTATTGATATTAATCCACAGTAGAGTTTTTTTATGAATTATGGTGATGTTTTAAAATAAGGTCATTAAATTAGCCCCCTTTCATGTCTACCTCAGAAACAGGGATGCAGGCTTCAGTATTTGGTATGGCAAACAGTGGAGGTCAAGATCAGCATGGGAATCAACATTTGACACGGTGAGTAACATGCACATACAATAAACCCACTTCCACCTAATAACTGTGGTTGCTCAAGGAACACAGTATACATAACCTCATCCTCAAGGCTAAACTAAAGTCCATATGTCATTGTTACTGTACCTGGAAATGTTACTATATTGCATTTGGCCCATTTTGCACTACCTGCAGCTGAGGTAGCTCTTAAAATTTCCATTCCAGTTTGATATCCTGAAAGGCAAATGCACTTTTTTCCCCTGTGATAATCTGAATGTAGCCTTGTGACTTCCTGTTTTCATACTCTTCTTTGTGTCTTTTCACTATGATAGGCATGTAATCCATTGCTTTCTCGCCCCGTACACTTCCCTACACTCCTCTATCATTCCAATGGTCACGATGGGGGGTAATCCCTCTTTTTTTGTGCTCTGTCAGTCCCTCTCTCTCTCAGATATGTGGAGTGTGTAATGGATCGTTAGCCAGCAGAACGACTTCAGCTTTGACAGCATGTTGGGTATTGGGCCTTAATGTGCTGCTTAATGTGTGTATGTGTGTGAGACACAGAGAGAGAGTGTGTCAATGTATTTTTTCTCATATATCAGAAATTGAGTGTGTGGGTCTGTGCGTTGTTGATGTTTTGCGTGTGTGCGTGTAGCGGGTATAATCTGCGCTAGAGGCCTTGTGCTGAGCAGAGCACTGTGAATATCACATTCAGATGTGTAATAACCGGATGAACACATACTACACAGAGGGCTCCCAAAACAGCTCCTTACATCCTTCAAACATGCACACACACACACACATGCTCATACTGCATATACACATATGCACTTAGTCGGATCAGTTTGGCATACCTGTGCAGAAATCATCTTTTGTTTTTGAATAGCTAATAGTTACAGCTTCATCTTTGTCATTACTATCACTTTTCCTCACATCATGAAGTTTTTGGTCATTGTGACAATATTCAACAGTCTAACTTGTATGGACATTCAACTCTGCCTTTCTAAATGCAGTTGGTACAATAAACACTACAAAGGTTTTACTCAAAAACTGTATCATCCTTATAGGACACTTCAGTTTTATTCTCCTCACAGCCACCAGGTACTCACAGAGGTACAATAATTATTTTAGAATATATCTGTTCTTTTAGACTATGTTGAGTAGTGGCTGTAGAGTCGATGTATGATAATGGAGTTCTACTGTACAGAGGTCTCTGGTGCCCATCATATAGAATAACACTCTAATCAGAAAAACTGAGGTGGGTTTATAATTCACTCCTGTGTAGAGACCTATAACATAAACATTTATTTTAGTGAATATGGTAGCAATAGTACATGCACACTCTAAACCCCCATCTCCACGGCACTGAAGTGAATGCTGTGGCACAGAACTTCACCTGCAGTATGTGTGCAACCATTGATGTGTGTGTATACTGTGACCTAGCCTATGTTTACTTCATATCCAGGCAACTATTCGTCATCTATCTTCAGTCTGAGTCAACTGCTTCCAGCTGCCTGGGTGTGCTTAAGCGTTGCCTCAGTCTATTGGCAGTCTTTGAGCTAACCTTCAGTCAGTGCATACTTGCACAGCAGTATCACATTAATATTTGGGAGGGCAAACTTGATTTTCTCATGTTCAGTTTACACAGCACAGGATTTAAGATAAGAAGCTTTAAATTGGTTATAAAAAAACTCATCTAAGATTGTCCAGTTTTAGCTGAGTGACTGAGGTATATTTACACATTCGTCTGTTTACTGGCTTGATATCGTAATATTCAGAATGTAATTTAAATGTATGTATATTGTGACATTTAGCACTGGACTCAAACCTCAGCTGAACTGTATTTAAAAGTGTAAGTTTTAAATATATTGAAAAAATATGAAAAACATGCACTGTAATTGGTCCTTCATGACTATTTTGACTGACTTCCTGTGAAATCTGAATGTCAGCCTCTGCTCTCTTATTAGTTGTTACACTCACACATAACAACACAGTTTGAAGCCTGGTGGGGGTGTGTTAGCAGGTACAAAATCTGCATGAATTTGACATCTTGTTTATAATAGCTGTAGCTTACAAAGTAAACAGTGGGTATGCTTACTTACAGAGCAAGTGAAGTAGACTTTAAAAGGCACAGGTCAGTTGTGGACTCAGAAAAGCAAAGCAAACAAAACTGTAGTGATCCTTCAAAACAGATACTGATTATTGACATAATGAGATACCAAAGCTTTAACTGACATAACTTGAAAAGTTATGCAAAAGTCTTTATAATAAAACCTGGACCACTGCATCTGTTGGAGGAACACTGCAGGCTGAGTTGACACCAATAGAGCAACTCCTCCTCTGACACCAGTGTCAGATCAGGTGGGCGGTGTGGACATTGGCATTGATAGGCCCGCTGTCTTTATAAATAAATAATAAATAAAATTAAAATTAAAAAGTTAATTTGGCCTTGTCACAGTTGAATGCAAAGTGGGAGAGGCTTCTTCTGAATGTCTCCATAAACAAGTGTCCAGGCCCCACTGATGCAGTTAATTGTAACATCCTCTTGAAGTGTTAAAAAATCCTATAGTTAGTTACTTCTTTTGTCAGGGAAATTTCACCCAAGAATCTTAGTATCTAACAACTTTGAATTGTGAGTTAAATCAGTTCTGGATTCAGTTTTAATAAAATGCTGTCAAACCCCCAACCCTGGTGATGATCAATGCAGATGACACACAAACTGCACTTTTGCTGTGTCTGATACATGTCACAAATGTTTCATCTATGATGTCTGCATCTGAAAGCAGTTAGAAAAAAAGGTTTAGTACATTTCTCCTTTAATCATTGTGGTGGCTGGTGTTTGAGTGCCGTGTATGTAGGATGTTCTGCCTTTGATTGGTGCATTTGGTCTTGCAGGGACAGAGTCAGCGAGGAACAAAAGGAAGAGGAGGAGGCTGTACAGAGGGACCGGCAGAGTGTCCTCTTACTACCCTGAGATATTCTCACACTCATGCACACACCCACATATATCGCTGCTTGTTAAATAAGCCAAAGTCAGAAGAACCACACACAAATATACATATTTATGAGTGAGTAAAGCAATCAAAAACACAAAACAGGTGTAATTTAAATTGTGTTCGCACGGTGTAAAGGCTGAAGCAGATGCCCTTTAACCTCAAAGACTAAATCTGCATGGAGCTCTTGTGCAAATAGATGAAAATGTAATGCTTTGAAAAACATCGCTCGAAACTGATTAAACCCTGTTTTGATGGAGTCTCTATTTTTGCATGTGTCCATGTTTTCTGTGTGCTATATGTCCGTTTCTCTTACATATGAAAAGAAGCTGTGAGTACATGTCTATGGATGGATTAGTCAAAGGTATAAAACAAACAATGACACAGGTGAAGGATGAGGACAGATGGGGAGGTGACTTTGGTTTAATTTTCAGCGTGGTCCTCTTGGATCCCTTTTATTGTGTGTATCTAAGCGTGTGTTTATGTATGTATGGTGTGCTGTCTGAGACGTGCATTAAGAGACAGACTTTGAGGGACAGTTGGCTGCGGTGCCAGTTTTACCTAAAGGGGTTAGGGAGAACATTTTTCTCTGTTGTCATCAGTTTGTTTCTTAATAAGGTTAGGGTGGCACTGGATCAGGTCAGACTGTCTACACACACACACACACACACACACAGACACACATACACACTGAGGAGGCTCCTGCAGGTGATAAATTATGTTTGTAAGGGAGGGAATAAGGAACTGTGCCAATGGCCGCTGCTGCCATTTCTCTGTATGTGTGTGCAGGAGTGGGGGGAAGATAAACACCAGGCACTGGAACTGGTTTGTCGTCTCTGCGGTGGACGTGTACCATGCACTGCTCGTGTGTGTGAGTGTGTGTACATTTGTTTTTTTGCCCCCCTCAGTTCTGCTGTTTTGCATTACTCCCTACAGCCAGTCCTAATCTATCATAGCTGCCACTGTCCTCAGCTGAGTTCACAACCCACCATCCAGCTACTTTATCTCCAGCCGATGTGCCTGTGAGGATCAAACAAGGACAAACAGGGTAGACACAGGAGAAAATCACACCTGTATTACACACTCCAACAAACACACAATCTCTCAGAGGCAGAATGAATGTCAAAGATGCCGACTTTGTGATTGAATTTAAGATTAAGGTTAATTTGTGCACTACATGTGGTTGTGTGTCTGAATTCAAGCATGTGTGCATTATGCCCTGCTCTTTACTTCAGTCACCGTGGAGGGATATAAGGGTATTTTATTTGTCTCGACGTTAATCGCTAAGAGCGGGCGGCAAAAGCCCTGTAATCCAACAGCAATCACCACAAGACTGATTGATAGCACAGGGACAGAGAGCGAAAGACTGAGAGACCAAGTGTTGGACAAGGAGAGAGAGAGGTGAAAAGGTAGATCTTTGTTATTGTGTCCTTCACTGAGTTTATCACTTACTGTTTAGGAGAGGAAAATAACAGAGACATAAATCTGATGGATATCGAACCACTAGGCTGGGTTTAAACAACTCTGAGATCTGTGCACTCTTTCCCTCTCTCGTTCTTTCTCCCTCTCCCTCTTACACACACATGCATACAAACAGGGAAAGAGAACGGAAAAAGAGAGCTGACCTTTGTTAGATTTGGAGTTGCCTGTGATGTTGTTGATGCTTTCAGAAAGACAGTGAAACTGGAGGAGTTGACATTTAACTCCACTATATTAACTGACCCTTCCCCAGAACTGGAGTTCAGACTGGGTGTGTTGCACGAAAGCACACAAACAAATATGCTGCCTTATGAAACTTTTTTTTCCTTTTTTTGTCAGGACAAATTCAGTAAACTTCTTTGTGAAAAAAGCTAATTTTGGTAGAAATCTTGTACCACTTTCATTTTTAACACCAAATTTAATAGAATAATGCAGTTCCCTTTCTTCCCCCTCTTTGTCTCCCCTGGAGTTGCTGTGACTTTTACAACAGTATTTTGGTTTTTGTGGATTTTGGCATTTTTCTTCGGCAGCACAAGTTGCACGGTGGAAACATTTTTGTTCTGCTTCTGGCTGCATGTCCACTTGTTTCCTGATGAAATCCCATTCAATTTTCCTCACAAAGAATGCCCTGAAAGGACTTCCTTCTTCACAGAGTCTCACAAGTCACCTACAGTGAGCCACAAGGCACAGCAGCTGCATCCATGTGAGACAATTTGAGTCCACAAATAAACTGTGAAATGGGCAAAAATGGAAGAGAGGACACTTGTACACTTGTAATTGTTATTCATTACTGAGGGGAATCCTCTGTCAATATTTTACTATCCTACTGTCCCTTATGTACTACCCTGTCACTGAAAAAACATTTATTTACTATCAAAATGGTTACCGAATACATTTTGGAGGAAATTCAATTAGTGTCTATATTATGATCATTGTGGTGAAATATTGAAAAATGGCTTGTTTCAAGCTTCAAGTCAGTGTTAAGTTTTTACTTTACTCAGACCATGATCCTTTGTAACATTAACCATATGCTTTGATTTGCCGAAACATAACCATAAAATATGAATCATGCTTTAGTTACCACAAATGAATAATATAATATAACATAAACATGTTGTCAGCCATTGTTCTGTGGATATGTTCAGAGGGACAATTTGGCAGCTTTGAAGATTTTCATTGAAAATATTTCTTGTTAACATTTCATATTATATTGATGAAAAAACATGTGCTGTTCAGCATTATGGTTTTAATTTTTCAACATGTTTACTGCTACAAATTAGCAGGCCAGTAAAAACACATCTTTTGGAGACAGTTGTCTGTAGGTTTGGTTGATACTGACAAATTTAATACTGTGATATTTTTGACCAAATACTGATGCATCTATCACCCTATAATGTGACAGTTGACAATGTGATAATTATGTGTGCTATTAGAGGGTATTTAAAGACAAGTCCAACTGAAATCACATTTTTTAAAATACTGTATGTAGCAACGCTCCGGAGGGGGAACTAGGAACGAAGTAAAGTTTTGTTGTGACCCAAATGACAGGAGCACACGTGCTTTGTCAGCAGTTGTATTGAAGAGAAAGGACCGCACCTGCGTCTAAACGGACGTGAGTGACGCATACAGGTAAGCTAACATGCAGTTGAATATACTGCAGCTGTCCGAGCTAGTAGCTCACTGGTTTTCGATATATAATATTTGTTTGCTGGTTCGAAAGGCTGAGGTGTAGGATGAGGGGTGTGTCCGTGTTTTCGAGTTAGACAAGAAGGAGACTTTGACAGGAAAGGTAATGTGGGTGGTTGTTCAGTTGCTGTTGTGTTTTGAGGACATTATCTTAACTGTTAACTTGACTGTAAGGTGATTTTACCGCTTCATGCTAAGATTTGATTGGCTGTGTGGAAAAAAGTTTACCATTTACATAGACAGGACTAATTACAGCAACAAAATAGGGGGTACCCTCGTGAAACCAAAAAATATCAAATTTGTATTATTTTTTCCTCAGTGGAGAACACAGGACATATGATTTCCAGAGCAGTATTTCTTTTCTATGGAAGATGAATTTAAAGAAAACATGTTGACGTAGTGATGTTCAAAATGGAGGAGAAACTTGAATCTCACACCATAGTATAACTATATAATATGTACTATAATATATCTTCCCCCTCTGGTATTCTGTGTATGTATGTTTGTGCATAGGTGCAAGGAATGCTTCAGTACAGCTCCTCTCTGCTGCTCAACTGCAACATGATGACCCTTGACCCCAACAACACACCAGGCATGAAGCATACACCATCAGTCTCCTTATATTTTACCTGCATGCCTCTTCAGGTATGCTATCTCCATCACTGCTGTATGAATGACTGGCTTCTTTTCCTTCTGTGGTTGTCAGGTTGAAGGCATATTTTCCGTGAATCTGCCATCTAATCACGTCCCATGTTGTCTATCGGAGCCCAGCCGCCTCATTACAGGAGAAGGCGAATTACGTGTGGTCTGTCATTGTGAAACATAAAAACCCTACTTAGTTTGTGCGGGCTGCTGTATGTGTCTGCCCTATTATTCCCAGGCTGTGAATAGATGGAGCGACGAAGTGTAACACAGGTGTGGGATGACTGCTGGGAAATAGTGAGAGATAATGAAAATGTGAAAAATGTGAAAATTTGTGCATATATGAACACCACATATGTGGGCATAGAAGTGCACCAACAACATGACTTCAGGTATGTTATAGGTAGATACTTATAGATAGATGGATAGTCTCAAACTTTACAGTTTTATTTTCTCTGAACCCAAGGGATTCTGTATTTCTCTGGCTTTAATCAACACAAATCCCTCTTTCATTGACATACAGTATTTATTATGTCTCCCTGACTGCGCTCCTGTGGTGTCCTCACATGTTGCAGCCTACCCAGCTTTAACTTAGTTGCGGCTTGGTATTACTTTCAAGGTCACAGCCCTGTCTGTACTCAAGTGACCCCATGTACTGGAGATGGGAGTACAGTATGCCCTGGACAGAGAGTTCAGGCAGAGAAAGTTATAATGGAGGGGAGGGAAGAGGGAGATGAAGTGAGAAAATATAAAGAACAGAGAGGTTGAGGAGGTGGAGGATAGAAATTAAAGAAGGGTGAACAGAGGACATGAGAGAAATGGGCTGGCAATAGGAGGTAGACTGTTATCTGCTTTGATAAAGAAATGTATTTCCACTCTTTTTTCCCCCTGCCTCCCTTTACAGGTCCATATTTCCCTCTCTCCCTGTGTCTGTCTCTTGTCTCCACCTCACCCAACTCTGACTTACTCCATCACTCCCCCTTCAACCATTTCTTCCTAACTCCTACCTGACTTAGTCCTCCCCTGCTGCCTCCTTCACATCCATCGTCCTTTCCTAATTCCGTCTCTCCTGCTTTGCTCACTCCATTGCTGTCTGTTCGTATTCCCACCTCTCTGTTTCTCTGTCCTTAAATCCTTCCATTTGTCCCCCCCCTGCCTCATGTTCGGCGGCAGGTCCCAGTGCCCCGGCAGAGCGACCAGGACCCGCTGACAAATCGATACATGACTGTAATTGATTCTGTCGGGGGCTCAAAGTGGTTTAATGAGAGCCCCCCTCCTCCTCCTCCTTTTTGCACGTGGGCTTTGGCGCAGTCCAGTTTAATGGTTAATGGAGCGGAGGCATCCATGTGCAGCGAAGTGCTGCAGGTTGTGGGTGAGGGGAAGAGGCAGGTGAGGGGGATTGGGGGAAGGAGGGCAAGTTTGAGGTGTTGAGGGTTTTAGCAGAGCAGTTCCCAAGCTGATGGGTCAGTCCAGCTGGTTAATTAGGAGAGGTGAAGGCTAGATGTAAAATGTCTGGTCTTGGGAGAATAGAACCATGTGCCAGGTAGGAAGTAAGTGTGTGGGGGGGGGGTGGGGGTGGTGGTGGTGGTGGTGGTGTAGGCGTGTGCTCATACGTACTTTTTTTAGTTGCTCACAGCGTCTCTTTGATCACATTATTTTGGTAACCTGTTGGTTGCAGCTTGATCAATTACAGCCTGTTCTGTCTTTGACCCACTCCTGCAGTGGATAACCAGAGGCACACACCCTCACACACAGATGGCAGGGATGACATTAAGAGTGAACCAGCAGAGTAGAAGTAGAAAGGGTTGCATCACAGAGAGAAGAAAACAGATACTTTCCCTTTTTAAAAAGAGGAGAAATATGATTCAAATTTAGGGAAAAAAAAGAAAACAAAAAGCGGAGGCAGTTAAAATTAAAAGACAAATGTGTATTTCAGTTGAGAGAGCACAAAAGGCCAGGGAGCAGAAGAGAGCAGAGGGAGAGACAGAGGGTGATAGAGTGTGTTTGCGAACCTGGGCTTGTTTATTGCGTGTGTGTGTGTGTGTGGGGCTGGGGAATCTTATGGACAGTGAATCATTAATATCAGCAGCCTGTAAGACACTAATGAATGACATGGGAATATATCAGCTCATCGTTTGCTTCACACCTCTCTCTCTCTCTCTCAGTCTTCCTCACTCTTCCTCACTCTCTGCACTAGATTCGTTTCTTCCGGCTTTAATGAGAAACACCTGTTAGAGCTCCTCGTTAGGCATCCCTTGTTCAGGCCCCATTAGACTTCTAGTCCCTCTCCTTTGTACAGTGTGTGTGTGTGTGTGTGTGTGCGTGCCTCAATTATAAAAAATATTTTGAGGACGACATTTTTGCAATTTCAGAACACAGAAGGTGAGGTTTTGGTTTGTCATGTCGTTAGAATTAAAAATTAAGTGGCTGGAGAATGGGGAAAAGCGTGTTTTATCAATGATAAATATACACAAGCATCCTGCATTAAGCTTGATTTTTGCAGCGCAGTAAATTTTATGTACATACATTGCTGTTATTTACATATGAAAAAGGAGAGAGAGAGACATTATTTATGCAGTCTGCTAATGAATGGGTGACCGTATTACCTTCCCATATGTATATATGCAGTGTTGGGCTGTAGTTGTGTGTACTTTTTCCCACTAGTGGTGTAAGAGATTACAATTTGAAGTTCAGCATTTACTTTACAGTTACTAAATTCAGTAACATTTCATTCCGTGGAAGTTTTGGGAGATGTGTTTGATGGGGTGATCAGCTCAGGGTGAAATTTGACCTCTGTGTGTGTCAAAAATGTTTTTGCTAATCTTATAGATAGAAACATGCTAACACCAACATAGTGGGAACCAATGTAGTGACATAAAACAGTAAAGCCATCAGGAGAGCAAGAGCTCTGTTGTTCTAGTTGTAGGTTGTGGTTGTAGGTTCTCTTTTGACCTTTGTGTTTTTTGGCTCTAATTTGTTCACGTTTTGTCAAATTGGCACCATTAAAAGTATGCTGAATTAGCTATTAGACTATCCTGTTTGCAGTGCACTCACAGATGTACAGACAACTATCACTGGATTGCTTTTTGTAATTGTGAAGAAAACTCAGGCAAGCTCTGACGCATCTTTAGCAGATTTATTGACATTTATTTGCAGTAGACATAGGAAATAATGGTATCCTTAATGCCCCAGTGTTCTGTAATTTCACAATGAGTTAAATTACCAAGGAGCCCATTGAACATTTCAGTGCCCTCCTCCCCCTGTAACAAGTCATGTCCGAATGGGGCTTTATTCACATTTCGCATCCTCTTAGCTGATTTACTAATGTCAGCCATTGGTACCACTTGGTTTCAGAGTTGAAGGGTGTATGTACCCTGTGGTGTCACTGTGAGGCTAACCCAAATACAGAACATTAGATATGCGGGTGTGGAGGCTTTGGGGCTTTTTAAAGGCACTTTTAATGAAAATTAGTAACTAAGGTAATGTAATGAGTACTTTAACTAATCACTTTAATGGTCATGAGTAATTGATTACTTTTTCCAAGTTATGTGGCAAACACTGTGTCAGTGCATGAAAGTAAAGTATAGTATTTTGCTATAAGTGTCTGAGGCAGAAACAGAGGGATGTGTGAGTGATACACTGAGAATTATGCTCCATTTACACAGAGAAGGATCCTCCTCCTAAGCCAGCGGGGTTCATTAACTTCCACATTGTGATGAAGATGATGAATGTTGGCCTATATAACACATGAACAAATGGATCAGCATAGTACCAAACAGGATCATCATGTCTTCCATTAAGCTGCTTTCTCTTATATTTTTACATGTCTCTGTTTTCCAGCCCTTAAGCATTTACCAGCTTTGTCATCCACACACTCAGCCTTTTACTGTCTCTCACATCTCCCATCTCTTGTTCATGGTCTCTTTAAATATGTTCTCATACTATCATTTCACTGCCTTTATCAAGATTTCTCTCTCATTGCTCTTTTTGTCTTTCTGACTTATGCTCTGACTTTCCTGTCTCTGTCCTCACACACACAGGCGCACCTCATCCCCTTCTTAAATATATGTGTGTATGAGACTGCCAATGAGGTGATTAATGGCTTGTTTGTTTGTCTGTGTGACTATACCCATTCCCCTCATCCTAATTAAAGATATTTCTGCTGATTTGGCTCAGCCCCACCCGTGTAGCACTGTTTATACAGCTGATTCTTACAATACAGTTCTTGCTGAGGGCTGTTAAGCCGATGCTCTACAGTAGTTTGATGAATGTCTCTAAACTTACTTTCTGATGGGGATGGGATGATTATTTTTGTGAAGTGTAGACATGCCCAGAGTATTAACAAAGCTCCCTGTGAATGTGTGTTGTGTCTGGGTGTGTGTGAGTATGTAAGCGTTTGCTATAGTTCAACGAGTGTTTGTGTATGAGTTCTGTTTGTCGTCCTAATTATCTTTCTCAGAAATGCTTGCAATTTTTTTTAATAGTTAGGTAATGATTTTTTTTCTGCTTCACTTAGATTTGGAGAACTTTCTGGAAACTCAACAGAAATGGAGACAGCTGACCGATGTGCCACTCACCACAACAAGCTGATGTAAGTGTGCAACATAAAGCCACAGAACATAACCCCAAAACTCTTAATGAAGATTGTTCCTTAAGTCATCAATAGACATACTATAAAAAATTGAGATATATCCACAATATAAGGGGAAGTTAGTGTAAATGTTGGAAATGTTTGCCTAATTCTCAGTGCTTCTTAAAAAAAAAAAAAAAAAAAAGGTATTAATTGAATTTTTGGCTGGACCGCCAGAGCAAGGCCCTGTAAATGCAAATGTCTGTGATTCAGTGAGTAATGAAGTTACACCATTGGTTGGCCGAATGTTGAGGTTCCGCATTACCTGTTACTCTTTCAAAATGAATCGGCGCAAACAGTGCAGCTATGCTATCATTTTTTTGGTTTTTACCCAGTCTTGTTTGCAGTGTGTCAATGTAGAAAGCTTCTCTCTAACAAATCCACAGAGAACTGAGTGAAATTTCATGTCTTGTACTTGAAATTACCAGGTAATTCTAGTATCGGGAGCCTATACAGTATTTACCTCCACTGAAAAGAACTTTTGGGACAGGCTCTTATTTAATAGTGACCTAGCATATTTCATTCATATTATCTAGTTTATTATATTTTATCATATTTTAGGCAACAGCATAGCAGCTTATGATATGCTCCTCTTTGCTGTGTAATTTTGCTCGTGCTGTTTGATGTGTTCTTAACACTTGCTTTGTGTTGTCATGCTGTGTATGTTCGGCATAATGTATATTTCCACACATCAATTTCAAAAGCAAGAGCATGCTGTGAGTGAATCTACTGATTGTAAGGATTCCATTAAGTTGTGCTCAGTGTGAAATTTAGTCATACAGTACATGCTGGTGTAACCCAGAGGAGTATCCTTAGGAATTATGGTGATATTAGATGATTCTGCACATCGTCATTTATGTTCAGCAAAGTAATAGTGTGCCCTGTACAGTATGTATTGAGGTGGAAAATTAAGGTAGTAGTGTAGAGCTCTGTAGAATTGTCAAGCATTCATGTTTTTCCTATGCTGACGGGGTTGTGTGGCCTCTCACACAGTTACCCCTGGGTAATTTAGATTTTCCAGTTTACTTAACCCACATTTTTTTAGACTGTGGGAAGAAATCCACACAAACAAATTTAAAGCATGCAAACTCCACACATAAATGTCCTACCCTGCCTACTTGAACCCAACTTGCTGAACTTGCTGTTGCTGTTGGGCAACCATGTTAACCACTGTGCCAACAACCTCACAGTACAACAGTGAGAATGCACCTAAAGGCAGTAATGCAGCTGCATGTTAAACACCACTGTGTCTCTAGTTGAATTCTAGCTGCCTGACTGAATTCTAGTTAAACATAAAAAGACTTTTTGTGTTTCACTCTGTGTCAATGCACGCACACAAGCCGCTGTGTGCCTGCGTGTGGGAAAACCATGTGGAATACAGTGTGTGTGCGGGAGCGTGTGTATACAACTGTGTTTGGTGCAGCGCTGTGTTAAGGCTAAACACACTTAAGGCTAAGCAATCAGCGAGTAAAGTTTCCTCGCTGCTGTCATTAAAGCTCCACATAAAAGCTTAAGCTGCTTTTATCCTTCTAAGGAAGAAAGGGAGAATGTCAGCACATAATTAAATTAGATGAAAGGAGGGGAATTAGAGGCTTCCTCCTCTTTAAACACAAACGACTTAATCAGAACCTTGGGCTAAATGAGAGACAGACGGCTACATGATCATGGGGAGGATAAACATCCCTCTCCTCGCTCCTTTTTGCTGTTTCACTTTTCTTCATGTCTTTATCATCTTTCTAACCTGCTGTACATCTCTTACTGTCTGTCTGTCTGCCTCTCAGGATCTTGTTTTTGCTTGCCCTCTTGTCCAACCCACCATCCATGTGTTTGTACAACCTGTCATCTCTTGTTCATTCAAAATTATGCACAAGCATCCTTTCTACTGACTTTCTACTCTTACCCAACACCCCCATGTCTATAATTGCATTTTAAATTTCACCTCTCACTCGCACCACTTTCCCCTCACCTAACCTGCCCCCTACTCCTACTCCCCCTACCCTCTGAGGGGAAAAAAACCAAAAAACATTAGGACCTTGAACACCCCCCGGCAGCATGCAGAGTTTCATATGTTAGAAAATTTTGGCCCCTGATGTATGAGCCCTTATTGATTTGGAATATGAAGTCTATCATACCTGACATTGATCTGTTTCATCATGTATGCCCTCAGAGAATGGCAGTTTATTATTAAAGTATCCTTATAAACACTGGTTTGAAGGAGGGCATGATGCAAGCAAGAGCATCAGAGGGAAAAAACACTTCTGGGATCTTGTTTGTTAGATTTCGGTCTGCCTTTAATGTTTTGTAAGATTTTAATTCTGCAATGAGATCCGCCACTGCATCAAACTGACACTAATCGATGCTAATGAAGTTATTAGTTGTCAGAGGAAGGTCCTATATTTTCCAGGGTGGGACTGTCTGTACATTTCACAGACAGAGGAATAAGGTTTTAATTAGTATTCACAGCTTCATTTGATCACGTTATGTATTATTGTGAGTATAGATGCACTGAGAGAGAGAGAGAAAGTCAGCTTTTTCCCTCTGTTTCCAGTCTTTAAGCACAGCTAAGCTAACAGGCTGCTGGCTATAGTTTCATATTTACCATACAGACATGAGAGTGGTATTTTTCTGCTCTAACTCTTGGCAAAAAAGCAAATAAGCAATGTTTGGAAAAAAATTGGAAATAACAGAGGTTTGCACTTTGTCTTCTTTTTTTCTATCTATTTATTCCTTTCCCAGTTCCCCTACGATCCCAAGTTTCAGATTATTGGTTTGTATTGATTAGAAGCTTTTGCCTCAGTACAACATTCACACATGGATGCATTATGTAGTTATTTCCCAGTGCTTATTACTATTGCGTACAAACACAACAAACTTCTCTTCCGACAGTGTACTGTAAATATGTCTCTGGAAACAGTGGCTGTGTTTAATTTAGACTAGAACAGCATGAGAGGTGAGACATAGAAATTCCAGGGTTAATGCTATTCACCTAGTTGCAATTCTCAGGTGGATATGAGGAGGGGCAGAGAAGCAGGCTATAGGAGAGGCAGAGAAGAGAAGAGGGATGGAAAAAGAAAGGTACTTCAGAAAATGAGGTACAGGGGAATCTTCTGTAGGACGAAAGAAAGACAGACAGATGGAAAAAACAAAAGAAGATGCAGCTATCACAGTGAAAAAACAGGGAGATGTAACAACTGACTGTTTTATTTTCTAGGATTTACATTTTTTTGTGACATTTTTGCAATGGGAGTTGACTCTCTCTCTGCTTTTTTTTCTCAGTTTTTTGTTGTTTCCCTGATTACATCCTAAGTAAGGCAGAGGGGAGTGGGGTGTGTGTGGAAATGATGACACACAAAGGGAGAAAAACAACATACACAAACTCAGAGAAGGAGACAGTTGTGTTCAAGTTGAACTCACACGATAAAAGCACACAAACGCAGTTGTGCTGCTGACTGCACCACACACAACAGCATCACACTGCAGAGGCATGTGTGCTTCTCTGTGTGTGAAAATATATTTGTGTATATGTGTTTTTGTGCACATACTTTGGTTTTGTCTGTGTGTGCATGCGTGTGTGTTTCTGTATGAAAGCCTGTTGTCCCACCAACTTCACTTCAGACCTGAGGGAAGCCATGAGACTGCTAATTAGCAGCACAGAGGGAAACAGCCCCAGCGGCCAATCAAATCTGCTTTTGAAACTGGTTCCCCCTGAGACGCCATGGAAATGGGGCGACTGAGTAACCAAGGCAATGAGATATGATGTCATCTATTTAGGGGTACAGCATTACTGTAATTTTTATCATGAGATGGAAGAAAGAATTCTTTTTTGCTGTGTTCACATGCGAACATGTGCCTCTCTTGAGCTGCTCGCAGTTTGTCTGACAGTTCTTGGTTCCTCTTGTCCCTGCAGTCTTCTCATTTGCCCGTTTAGTGTTTTCAAAGGGGAAATGTTGAAAAAGGAGCTCACAGAGAGATGGGTTCATTCAGAGTGCATGTTGCAGTTGAATTGTGCTTTTTCCACAGACATGTTTTGAGTCATTCAGTGCAGATAGCAGGAGACAAATTCATGCAATGTTGTGTGTGTTTGAAGTACAGTCACGCACTTGACTGTGGGTGCCAACACTAGTTACCTTGCCTGCAGACTTGATTATATACACAGAGTCAAGGAAACAGAGATGTTGCTTGTATAGTTCTTTTATATAAACTTACAAAGTGATGAATTGTGTAACTCATTTAGACATAGTGGTACATCTACCTCATACGGATGATGATAAGGTCCAAAACAAACAGAAATATTGAGTGATTGAAACATGGCGATGTACTGAGAATTGGTGTGGACAAGGAGGACGGGCAAAGAAAGCAAGATAATGTCAAAGTGAAGTAGATCGATGCAGGCCATCACTCTGAAGGAGATCCCTGCCTCTTCATTGGAACATTAATGAGTGTGTGTGTGTGCGTGCGTGTGTGTGTGTGTGCGCGTGCATATGTGTGTGTGCACGTGTGTGTGTCTGTCTGTCTGTCTGTTTGTGTATCTGTGTGCGTATCTGTGTTTAAGGTCATGCATACCTGTTTGCAAATGTGTTTCAGCATGTGAGTATTTGTATTAACATATGAGGAGTCAGGGAATAGATCATTTCTCAACACAGGATTGGTCTTCGATTTGCTCTCTATCTATTATTCATCTGCTCATCCATCTATCCCCCACCACAATTACAAAGGTCAAACTGTCCCTATATGCAGTCATAGAAACTCATCAATAAGCATTAATGCATCACTGAATAATGTGTGTGTCCCGAGAAGATCACTGACACCCATGCAGCACCTCTTCTATTACACAGCTTGTAATATTTTACCAAGCAGATATTGACACTACCTGATGAATCCCAACCTCTCAAATTACCTGGACATTTCACAGGTCTGAGTTCAAGTAGTCCGTAGGTGAAGCACAGACATGAGAGTGGTATCAATATTCTCATCTAACTCTTGGCTGGAGAGCACTGTAAATAAGGACATTTTCCAAAATGTCCAATTATTCATTTAATTCCAAAAGGTTTTCCTCGTTTTCTTCCCTTCTTTTGTTCAACCTCTTCTGGATTAAAAATTGCGAGGGCTTCAGTGGAAATAATTAAGGAGGCTCTGATAGCATTTTAAGAGCACATTTATGAGGCTCATCCACCTACTCAGCATGGAGACCCATTTGGAGAGAGAGCAAACTCAAATCCATGGAAAATGCAAATGATAATGAGATGTATGACATGCATGAAAGCATGTGTTAAGGAACATTCGTTGAGAGGCTCAGCCCAGATCTCTTGGGGATACATTTTAATTTTACATTTGTGTTACATTTCAATCATATATGGGGAAACAGACTTCATGTGGTGTGAGTACATTGCATCAATCACAGACATGGAGGGTAAATTTCTACAACAAAAAGGCCACTAGGTAATACCAGTTATGTCCAAATTTTCTTGCGTCAGCCCCCACTGAGCCAAGGTTGCACTGAAACACTGTTATATAACTTTGGCCCTGCTACTCTCTAATTCATCTACTTATAGCACTATTGGAGGATGGATGCTTTAGCGACAAGAGAGAAGGAAAAGTAATTGCCAAAGGAGGAGTCTAAAAATCCCATGTGGTTTAGAACTTAGGAAATCGCCATCTATCTATGATATGTTTTTTAAAAAAACTCTAAATACCAACATCAGTACTACCTCAAAAATGATTATATAACTATTATATACTATTTACATACACTGTATCCAGGAGCCATGAAGCAACACTGATATTATTCATCTGCAGTCCTGTTTCTGACCACCTGTTGAAATGAAGTTTAATACTCAAACTCCTTGAGGCTTTGTTTTGGTTCCCACTAGCTCCTGAAAACAATATCTGGCTCTTAAGCTACTAAAAGCTTCACTATGTTCTCCAGCTGGTCACTAACAACTTTGTAACTGTGTAAGTGGTGTACAGTGGGTTTGTTAGAGCTTTTTCACTGAAAACAGCTGCCTATTGCTGCTGGAAATGATGAGCCCAACCCAAACAGTAAAGTTGGGGCCATAAAACCAAAATAATTAGCTGAAAGACACTATTAAGTTCTGCAGACCTGCATGGAACTGCAGAGAGAGGTAATAATTGTCTGTGGTTTGTCAGTATTTGCTATTATATTACCCTTTCACATTACACACAGTCATTTTATCTACTGTTAATGTAAAAAATATTGATTGATTAGTGCAGCTTTAAGTCAAACTATGAAGTTTAAGGCAAGTCCAGGTAATAAATGAGTAAAAAATGTGTGTACACTTGCTCAAAAGTGATAGACAGTTATGAACATACATACACAGATTTGTTGCTTTTTTAGTTCAGAGGCCACAGCAATTGGTAACCTGATACACAGCTTGCGCTCAGGCCTGACCAGTATTAAAATGTAGTGACTGCTGCAGCTGTAAAGCTGGCTAAAAGCCCAGATGGCGGATTTAATCTTGATGTGCAAAATTTTCAAAAGTCTTCCCTGATACTGACTTGTGCACAATCCATGTCTTTGTTGCCTTAATCCTTATTTATCCTGTCTCTTCTACTTTAGCCACATCTCACCTTGATTATCAAAGTGGGTTTAAAGTAAAAGCAAAAGGGGAATCACCTGGATTCACCTGGCTAGTCTGTTCTATACTAAGAACTCATGCTCTTAGTAGTTGACCTAGCCGCTGTGCACGGTGATGATCAAACAGCAGGGGTCTTCTACTTAAATGGCAAGTTGTGGCAGTTAATCAGCTTTGGACAACTGGTCTGTTAAAAGGTTGGCATCCAACAAAGCTAGTGTGTGCTGGATTATAAAGGAGAGAGAGCCACTTTCATTTTCACATTAAAGAGTTATGTTTTGCTTTGTGTGGACCAGTCTTTTGTTTTGTAGTTTCAAGTTCAAGCCTTTATGTTCAAGGCGTTATCACTTTTTATAACTTCCAAGGGTTGTTGAGTCTTACTCTATCCCCCGGTGATTTGTGCGAAGTGGTCGGGGCATTTATAATGTGTTTTTGGTTGTGTGTATGTGTGTGTGTGTGTATGTACAAGCATGTGTGTAACCAGCGTCTGTTTACATTTCATTACTTACATGTTCAAGTGGCTGAGTGGCTGAGTGTCAAACTGCTGTGTTAATAATCTCAAACTAATTGTGCAATATGTTCAGGATAAGTACACTCTGAAGACTTGACTGCGCCTTGTTATGTGTTAATATGGCTGCAAGTCTGTGATTGGGGAATTTTATTGTCCTCCAAAAACAGTGCAGAGAAATCGGAAAGTCACTGTGTATTATTGCCTAGATCTAAAAATGCCATTAAGGTGCCTAAGCTCTTATTCTCAATCATCCCTAGTCTTTACTGTGCACATCAGTATAGAGGTAGCTACCAGAGAGGAACTCAGTGGCAATGTCCCTCCAGCCAATGATAATTGAATGCTGGTGTGATAGTGCCACAGCAATCAAATCAGTGGAAGCGAGAGTGCGTTAACCTGAGAGCACGTTGACTCAAGTAAAGCATAAACACAGCGCAGGTGTCTGTATAACAGCATTACCATCACTATATGCATCTGTCATATGTAATGTAACCTGATCATCATCCACGTCGATAGCACATGCTGCAACTGGACGACTCCTGCTGTAACATCTGCCACTGCCACGATCCACTTACTGTTTAACAGCCATGATTCAGGGCTTCTGGACAACAGTCAGCCTCAGCACATTGAAAATATTGTCCTCTTGACTAATCCTGAGTTTCAGTACCATTACACTGAGCTTGGTTTTGATGAGTGGTGTGAAGGGAGCCCTAAAAATTGAGGTGATAATCTTTATAGCCATATATATAGCCATTCAGTGTATTTACATTCAGTAATTATCGCACTATATACAATTGCTGTTTTCTAAGTGGCAGAATCTGCAATTTCTGTGCTGGATTTACAGTATAAGAGATTCACAGGATATGATACATGCATGTAATCCAATGTAATCACTATTTACTGTTCACTTTCCAAACACTGTGTCGTACTGTAGCTGTTGCTTCAAATTAAAAGTACTCAGCTAGTGAAACAAGAGGCTTGGCTTTTAATGTGAAAAATCTACAAAACTGGCATTTTTGTGACAGTGGATCAAAAAATCTGAAAGTAGTTTAATTATCAGGCCCTTACGTAGCCTGATATATTTGTACATTTACCAGGCTTGGATGTTGATGTGAAAGGTTTTTAAAAGTCAGAAGCTTGTAATTCAGGTAACTCCCATATGACATGCAATGCAGCATAATGATGACTTAGTTTGTTAAATAGCTTTATTATACAATGTGACACTAGCTGGAAGTACGTTTTTAATTTTTCTAATTTGCTGCTGTTTACAGTATTGTTATTAGTTGCTATTTTACAAGTGATGCTTTGTGGCATTTTTGTATTTTAGTATAGAAAGCAGGTGAGCTTAATCTAAATATACGCCTGCCACTACAAGGCAATGCATATTCAGCTGATGACTGATGGCCGCAGCTCCAGATCTGACAGCAGAAACCAGTGCGAGAGAATCGCTCCTTGACATAGAAGACTACTTACCATTATATTATGTCCAGGCCACTGAACATAATTTCTGTCATTATTCGTCCTTCCTGTTGTAAAATTTCTAGCCTGGAAAATGTCTGAGCTTTCTGCCTGAATTAGTTTTCCGATCCTGTTTGTCCCTGACCGGAGATGATTGTCTCTTGCTAACACTCTGGAATGCTCTTTAATGTTCCGCTTGCATTCTTCCATCCTGTTCGTCTGAATCTCTCCTAATCTGTTTTTATTTTCTACATCCAGCCGCAGCCATGAACGCTCCACCGGGTTTCCAAGTGCCAGGGAATGGCACCCCTCCTGCTAATGAATAGGCCTTCATGGGTGCGTGTTGTGCAAGAGAGGGGCTGGATGGTTAGATGCATATGTCTCAGACAACAACCCTCGGATACACTCACACACGCACATACACACAAATATGCACAGTTGGTATCCTTTTTGGAGGGACATCCTAACTAATGAAGGCTCTTTCTTTTAATGGCAAGTCAATGAGCCATCCAAGCCTAAGTCTGTGAGAGATTCATGAGTGTGAGTTGGTGTGAATGTGTGTGTGCAAGTGTGTTGCTGTCAATGAAAGTTATGGTTACAGACAGTTGTGTAGCGCCACTGTAAGTACTATGAATGCAGTGTTTATGGTGATTAATATACAGTACAGTACCATAAGGTCACAGTCCATCTATTGCACTAACCAAGCGTCACTTGTCTTGTATTAGACCCAAACAATGACAGCATATAGTGCACCTCACCTGTAGATTACTGTGTTATTATGATTACTGGTAACACAATAACACTTTTAAACACAGAGGAAAAAACACAGAATACTGCCCGATTGAAAGCTAGACTGAGGATATTTTTTTCAGATGGTGGAAGAAACACTTTAAGTAACCCAACTGACACATCCTTTTCGGTAGAGGAGGCAGAACTGGAGTGCTCCAGGGAAGCCTTGTCCATTTTTATAGCGAAGGTCACTGGGGTAGTTGAAAAGTTTTACAGGTGCAAGGAACCTGGGGTCGATGAGATCCACACTGAAATACTGAAGGCTTTGTCCATTGTGGGGCTTGTCTTCAATGTTGCATGGAGTTGGCTGACACTGCCAGTGGACTGTCAGACTGGGGTGATTGTTACCATTTTTAAGACAGGGGTGGCACTCCTTTTAACTGTGAGGGTGTCATATTGCTTTGCCTCCCTGTAAAGGTTTATGCTGGAAAGGAGGGTAACTGTCAAACCTTGGAGTCGGAAGGAGCAATACTGATTCCATCCTGGTTGTTGAACAGTGGATGGTGTTTACCCAGTCTACATGTGTTGGAGAGATGTCCTTTGGAGTATCTTGAGATGAGATAATCTGGATGTAAGGGGAACTGGGCTATTACCATGAGCCATTTGGTCTTTGTGTAAACTGGAGTCAGTGTTTCTGCATTTTTGGCAGGTCAGCTGTGAATCAACAGAATCTGTAGGTACAGCCAATGGTGTTGAAAGTATCTTAGACTCTATGCAACTTTATGTAACCCCATTATTAAAAGTTATAAATAGACTTGATGAGCTAAACAGCTTGCCTTGGCTCTGTAGATTTTATTAGAACCTTTGAACCCCACCAGGGCCAACTGGCTCCTCCCTGGGTGTTTTCCATCAAAAAGGTGATCTGGTAATTGTCAGATAATACAACCAAGTAGTGTATAAAGTGTGCTAGCCAGGTGCAAACCCAGTGTTTTTTTCACACAGCTGAAATGCAACCCATCCATACAGAGGTTCTAAATAAAGCCGAGCTTGTTTTCTACCTCAGTGCCCACCTTATGGGTACCTGCAGCGTTGGACAAACATGCAATGATTCAAAAATATAGACCCATTTATCTACTTGTCTTCATTCTAGATCACACAAGAAATGTGTGGAGGACAGTCAGTCTCATGATGCAACTGAAAGGATTACTTAACACCACATATTAGCTAGGAAAAAATACTGACTCCAGATAACTCTCTGCTATTAAAAAAAAAAAACAGCTATCCCCTTGTACCCCCTCTCAAATTGAGCCCTGCCTGTCATCCTTAATGTGGGCTATAACCCACTGTGCTATTATCAGTCTGGATCACAGCTTACATCCTCGTCTCGACTGCCACGACACACAATTACAACCCATTCAATTTACCCCGCAACCATGGAAAAGACTGAGAGAGCACTAATGATATCCCTGGACACTCTAATTGACACTTTCAACTTTAACACAGAAATTAAAACCACTGAAATGGCAAACTGGATAAAAGACACAGCAGTCCTGAGTACTGTATAGATTTTTTTTCCCTCTGCCAAACCTTTAGAGAGCTCAGCTTCCCTGTCAGTTCAAATAAACAAGACCCAAATTTTTATGTTCACTTAGTTGGCAGACAGGTTGCATTCTTGGATGAAGTTCGCTGGGCGGACTGTGAATCCATTCTGACTTATTAAAAATGATGCATCATCCATCATAAAATAGCCATAAGTTACATTGATTAAAAAATCTGTCTTCTAGTTAAGGTTTTCAGAGAGAAAAGCAAACTGTCTGCAAACTAGAAGCTAAAACGAGTTTAAAATAAAGGATTGAGACACTGGAGAGGTCATAGTAACTAATTTAGAGGAGAAATAAACCATGTAGAAATTCAGCCCTGGCTATATTGTTCCTGAGCCAGCTGTCTACAATATATCATCTTCACAACTGGACATAACAGATGTGTGACACAAGTAGAGATTGTGACATTTATTACCTCTTTCAGAAAAATACATTATCCCTTCATTTGAGTTTTTGAACATAACACAAAAGTTCATAGTGTGAGTGTTCTCTCCTCCCTTTTTAAGTTTTATCCTTCACTGGATTCATGAATATATTTGCCTACCGGGTTTGTCCTAAAAGGTTATAGTCCTGGTGACAAAAGGCACAATAATATAATTATTTTAGAGTCATTCATGCTCAGTTTATTGCTCAGTTGTGCCATCTGGTCAGACTGACTGCCAAGCCAAACTTAACGGCAAAACAGTTTGTAACCCCAGAGGAGTGTGTCATAAAAGCACAGACATCCCGGCTATTGCTTAACAGAAAATTAGCTACAATAGCTTACAACAAACACAACTTGATCACTGTAGAAAGGAAAATATAAAGTAACCGGCTGTTTCAACAAATAGCTGTAGTAATGTGAACCTTCACCCAAAGTACAGTATATTCTTAGTTGTGTGTTGAATGTAATAATCTGAGTCATCTGTCCAACTCAAGACTACTGCCAATTAACATGCTGTAAAATGGTGTGTGTGTGTATGTGTGTGTGTGATGAATATTTGATGTTTAGAGTCCCACTACATGCTCCTCTCTCAGATCATGACATCATGTTGGGACCAGAGATAATTTCTGCATAATAGATGAGGTCACTCACTCATCAAATCAAACTACCACTGATTCAAACCCCTGCTCTTGCTACTTCTTTTCTTCTGATACTAGATTTTCCTCCGTTTTCTTGGTGGTTTTTATTTACTGTACTATGCACTGAAGGTCCTGTGTCAAGTATCGAGTGGTTTAAATAAGTTGGAGACTTCTGGGGGGGCGGGGAGGCCTCATATAGAACATCTTCATCAACATCAGAACAGCTCTGACCTGTCGGGGCATGGACACAGGACCTGTGGTGTGGCACTGGACATCTGCAACTGATCTTTTATGTCCCATGGGTTGTAGGGAGGCCTGTGGATCTCTGGCTTGTTCCAGTGCATCCCACAGATGCTTGATCAGATTGGGATCTGGGGAGTTTGGAAGCCGGGTCAATGCCTTTTGCGGTATAGTGAGCTGTTGTCAGGGAGTGCTGTTGCCATGGGGGTGTGTGCATCAGTGTTTAGGTGGGTGGTATATGCCAGGTAACATTGAGATGAATGCTAGGACCCGAGGTTTCCAAGCAGAACACTGCATTGTAAAGAGAAGATCAGTGTTATTCACTTCACCTGTTAGTGTTTCTGATGTTGTGGCTGATGTATGTATGTGTATGTAAGTGTATGTTTTTATTGTAGATGTGATACTCATGACCTCATGATATATTTGACAATGACACGTGTGTATATGTGTATCCACCTATGTGTATCCACTTTAATTTATTTGTATTGTAACCAGGGAGGTCTTTGTTAGTTTGAAGGACAATTGTTGTATGTTCTGATAATCTAAAATGCTAATGTGAGTCCAAATTATGGCATCCTGCTAACTTCATTACCATGGGGTAAACCAGTTGACTTAACTTTCATTATTTCACTAATATTTGGGGTTCCTTGGTTAATTAGGATGAGGTACTGCAGCGTCTCTGAAAGACTCTTACTTCTTAACTTCATTCAAACATTTGACTTTTTTAAATTGCTGGTAATGTCATCCTTTTTGTATTAAAACAAATTTTATGACCCTGAACCCATGAAACACTTTGAAAGTTTGGCTGTATAATTTGAAAACATTTATGAATGTCAATGAGGAAAGGACCTTTTTCTTACCCTTAAATGTGGAGTTTTTGGAGATGAAAGAAACACACTTGACATCAGTCAAGTTGTGGGTTCAAGTCCAGTTCATGCCCTCCTTCTCCCAACCATCTATCACACCGCTCTCAACTTTGAACTGCAAAAAAGCATTGAAATGAAGGACAAAACTACAAATTGCACAAAGTTGAACCAAGTTGAGCCAAGACACCTAAATGCAAAACAGAAAGAAGCAGGGAATAGTAATTATGTGTGTGTTTGTCTTCGTGTGTGTATACGTGTGTGGGATGCAGACGGGTTGCACAGACCCCCAACAGAGAGGCAGAGAGGAGTTTTCGAAGTCATCCTCCC
The DNA here is from genome assembly GCA_033238685.1 of Lates japonicus. NCBI lineage: Eukaryota > Metazoa > Chordata > Actinopteri > Centropomidae > Lates > Lates japonicus. The sequence continues at coordinate 171,484 of BRZM01000422.1, read as the reverse complement.
TCCTTCCCCTTCGCATTTCACTCGCAACAGCACGCAGGAATCAAGCTGTGCAACAGTGTGCAAAGGAGGGAGAGGGAAAAAAAGAGAGAGAAAAAGAGCCAGAGGGGGAGGGAGGGAGATCAAACACTGTAATAACTGGCCTAATTAAGACCAGAATAGAGTTGTTAGCTATGCCAACAATTTATCAGACCCAGAAGGCAGATACAAGTGTGTGTGTGTGTGAGTGTGAGTGTGAGTGTATGAGAGAGAGAAAGTTCTTGCTTGGTTGTGTTTACGCATCCTTATGTACGAGTGTGTGAGAGAGACACACACACAGAGATAGGAAAGAAAGAAATACTTATGTCTGTGTTCAGCCTTGTGTGTGTGTTTGCATGCGCATGCTTGGATGTATGTGTGTGCGTTCATGCATGCAAGCTGTAACAGTCGAGGCAGTAGTATTCCCTCCAAACACCCCAACTGTTATTAATATGTATGCAGCTGAGAGAGATACCCTCTCATCTCCTAGCTCATCAAAAAACACTCTCAGACGCATTATTATCAATCCCCATTAAACAGCCACTCTCTCCACACACACGTCGGCACACACACACACACAAAGCCATCTATCAACAAACAAATAATAAGTCTTTAATGCAGTCTGAGACACTTAAGTTGATTTCCATAAAGGGAAAGCTCTTTAACTTTGGTGACTTATTGTTGTCTTGTTTTATTTTTGACGTCTACCAGTTGTCTGGGCTTCACGTGGGTTAGGGCATATACACATACACAGAGGGAAGGAATGTAATTAGTACAATTTCTTGAGTACTTCTTAGTGCAGTTGTGTGGTGCTTGAAGTATATTTGACCTTTTCTATTTTATGCCAATGGTACTCCACTACTTTTCAGAATTATTTTGTAGTGTTTACTCATCTACATGTATCTGACAGCCTAATTACTAGTTACTTTGGATATAGATTTTACACAAAATATATGATCACCCTAAAATTGAGAAATTATTGTTTAAATAGTTTTACTACAACTATACCAGCTATATAAAGTGGTAAGGATTAAAAATCACCCCAACAACGTTTGTATGTGAATGCATCAGTAAAGATGCCTTCTTCTAATACTTGTTGTAGTTGTTGCTCAAATGGTTCATCTGCAGGTTGTAACACCAAAACCTCACAGGCTGAGCAACGGTGAAAGCTCTGCAGTGTAGCTATAGCTGCTGGAGTTGAGTGATAATTCTCTGTGGGTTTGTCATTACGAGCAACCACTCAAACATTGTATATATTTGTAAGCCATTGTTCATATGAAATATTGATTGATGCAGCTTTAAACAAAATTGACAAGTTTATTTACGTAGTTGCACTTCAAGTATTTTTACAAGATCTGCTCACCACCACACGCACAAAAATACTGCATGGCTGCCTGTGCTTTTGTGTTTTTTTTCCCTGGGACTTGACATGTTTTGCTCAGCCCATTAAGATGTTAGATGCATTTAGTCAGTAAGAGTAATCCTGAGTGGCAGGAGGTTTTTTCTGTAAACATACTTTAGTAGGCAGACTGAGTAATACAACATAATTGCACTTTCTCAACATATCCGGTACTGTTTCACTTTTGCTACATTTGTATTATAAGTGGGTTTTAGTGACTGTGCCTGTATTTATCTAAAGTGTTTTTTTTTTTAGAGTGCACACATTCTGTTCAGTGCCTTCACAACGGGTTTCTTTGCAGCCCCTTCCATACAATTAAACAAAACACTACCACCACAAGTTTTGGGGGGCGCTGTTGTTAAAGTTAAAATACAGCATGTTGTTCTACTGCTGTTGCCATTAAGGTCCCAGTGGAAATAAGGTGGTCTCTATTAGAAGTTCACAGACCCCAAATAGCTCCAATAATTGAGAGGCAGGAGTCATGTCTGCACCATGTGCTGTCAGCTGCATTTGCAGGGCAGGTAAGCAGAAGAGAGATAAGAACTACTAAGATGAAACTGGGATGTATTCAGATGCATACACACATTTTGCTCTTTTTCCTTTTTAATATTTTGCAAATAAGCACAGATGCATAAGACTATACCTACCTCCCATGCTATTTCTTTTTGTCTTTGCTCTGTTTTTGTCTCCTTTATCGTTAATTTTCCTCTCATTGGAGCAATTTCCCTGTATTGCTTTTCTTAATCCTCACAGGGGGGTTTGAACAAGCTCACTAAGGCAACACAATTATACAGGGCACCTTGTGATAAATGGCTTATGTTTTTTTCCTGCATTGCACCTAAATTTACCTACCTCCATGAACTCATATTCCTCTATTTTCTGCTCGTATTTCCCTCTTTAATACAGTTAATGTATTTTTATTTTCCAATTCTTCTTTTACATTTCCCACCTCTCTTTACGTCTCCCTTGTCCTACATTCATCTCTCATGTTTGCTCTCTATCTCTCACTCACCCCATCCCTCTGCTTCTCCCTTGTGCACATTCCATTACAGTGCAGCCTCCATTGGTTGCTCTCTGGCTGAAGTGCTGTGATTACAATACATGCTCCACTGCTACTGAGCTCAGGCGGTGCTGCTGAGCAAAAATGTTACCCTTTTTGCCAGGCACCCACTGATCTCTCAAACACACCATTCTTCTCTCCTCTGTTTCTTCTTTTTGCCTCTATCTCATATTCACTTCAAAACATTTGTGGCCCCTCATTCCACTTCTCTTCTCCTCATCTCCATTGACACCGCATCTCGGTATTCGCCGGCAATGATTGCCTCAGCACTACTATTTCTTCATGTGCAATTCCTCAACCACAGTTTGAACTCATTGTTAGAAAGCAAGTGAGCTGGAAGGCTTGAGACCAAAAGAATAGTTGCAGCAGTTCTTACTGAGAGTTTTCCTTGGAAGAACTGCTTCAGAATAAACCTTTGAGATGTGGGGCCCGTGAGGTTTGTGTGTGCGCGTGTGTTTAGAGGAGAAGGAAATATGTTGAGCCTCTCATCTTACCAAGCCATGAATTTATGTATTTGCTTTAACGTGCTGAGTGCAAAGTGCTTTTAATAGAGAGAGAGAGTGATCGAGAGGATGGGGCCTGATAGGCGAAATGTCAAGCCTTAGTGTGGCGCAGGTAGCGTATTCACATGCTATGAAGCAGGAATAAGAGGCTAAATCGATGTGGAAAACTGTGACAGACTCACTGCCATGGACAAATCCATGACCCATCTGTGTTTACAAGTGCTTTTCAACAGCCCTTTCTTTTACTGGCACTTCTTCTTTTCAGTTGTTTTTCCGCTTGTTTCGCTGTATGTTCATGTATGTTATGATTCCCTTTCTGCTGAAATTATAAACCTAAATGTATTTTGCCTCTCTACATACCTAGAGTTACATAAGAAAAGTAAATTGCTAAGGCTGCTACAAGGTGATAATTTTGGTTGTCAAGTATGATTGTCTCGTCTTGGCCACATCCTGAGAGTACTGGCAACACATCATAGCTCATTTTCCACTGGGGCTCAGAGCTCATCCATTATCACCAAGGCAGCCTGCCTAATTGGACATGGACCTGATTCATCTTTTGTCAATGTCAAGATGTCATGGGGGCAACTGTAAATGTATACTGTATCTGTGTGATTGGGGTTATGTTTTCTCAAAAATGCATTAAGCCAAAAAAAAGGTATAATAATATGTATTACAAGAACATTGATGATGTGAACTAATAGTGCTAAGACTGAAAACATCTTTGTGTGCTTGAGCACTGATGCCGCGGCTTTATCTGTTTAGCATCAGCGTAAAACCATTCATGCACTACAATCACTGGCTTGCTCATCAGCTGTTTGGTTACCAACTGACTAGTAACCAGTAACACCCACTCAATGGTACACTCAATGTTGAGCAATATAGCATAAATGTCTCTTGACTGAGCTCAGATGGTTTGTATATGTCTGTATAATGGACAAAAAAGAACCACAGCAAAAAGATTCAGTAAAAAAGAGCAACTTTAAATCTTAACTCACAAAACAATATAATTAATGAAATGCTTTAACTCCATTTGATATGCAGAACCCAGATTTTTCTTTGTTCACTGTTGCCCGTGAAATGTACGCAACAAAATACTGAAGTAAAAGTGTGCAGAAATATTTTCTACAACAGAAAAGGAGGGTATTTAGGTCCAGTTCTTCTTGTCTGTTAGACAAATGGGTCCCCAGCCCTTCCTTAACAATAGGTGATCACTAACTAGTAAATGAGCTACACACCCTCTAATATAATATAATGAAATCAATATCATATAATGTTTAGGGCAGTGTGATTAATAACACACAGTGCTGTTATTTTCAGTGATTATTGCTCTCTAACTGTAGACTGATCGATGAGAGGAGATTAGTGGGCATGCAGGAAGGGCAATCTCTATCACCACACTTGGCTTTTGGGCACAGTTCTCATATCTCTCAAGATGAAAGTGCTGGAGAATGCCGCATTGAAGATGTGAGCCTGTGGTGCAGCTATCAGGCAGAGAGCAGGGGGAGGATGTGGAAGCAGCGTATCAGGCTTTAGTGGATTTTAACATCCGTATTACATAACACATCTGATGTAGAAATATCTGGGCAGTTGCAGAGGATGGAACCAAGGTTATCACTTTGAGCAATTGCTTTATGGTCTTGTGCTTTATTCAGACCTGAAAATTTGACTGAAAACTAAGTTCTAATGGTTGGCATGCATGGATGTAAGAAAACGCACCAAACTTAGTCAGTACTGAAAGAAAGAGAACAATACACTGAGTGTGGCTGCCAGTAAGCTTTAACTCCCATTCTTACAAACACAAATATGTGTAGGTCCGGTGGAAAAGTAGCCTTGAGTGAGTTAGAGAAAAAAAGCAAAACAAGCAATCTCACTAAATAAAGATGACAACTGCAGACTCAACCAGATTGGATTACAGAAATTATAAAACACAGGCAGGTCACCCACTACAGCCCAAACACCGCAACAATCTCTCTCAAATCTAATTGTGCCATTTGACACTTTCATTTGTGCCAAATTTAGGTTCAGTCTTTTCTTATGCTTAAGTTCAATTGCCTTTCAAGTTGATTATGGTGCCCACACCAAAGCAGCACAACCCTCACTGCCTCCAACAGCATGCGCTTACCACACACATCATGCCTCATACATATACACAACACAATCCATACACACACAGCCTAGCGTACACACACTTGTCGCCAGGCAATCAATAGCAGTTGTGATGGATGTTGCATAGTAGCCTTCTGCCCTCTGACCTATGTTAGATGTGCTTGAGGGTTCAGACACTTTATCCATGAGAGGAACCATTCGCTCACGGTCGCCGGCTGCTAAATGGTTGATAAGCCAGCACAGTCAGCGTCTGCTGCTCATATGTCTGCTGTCAAAGCAATGAGCTTTGCTGACTAGTTCCACAGAGTGTGAGAAAGCAAGAGTTTGTGCAGGGGTTTTCAAAGTGGAACCAACATGTGCATGAAAAGTTTGTGTATATGTGTGAAATAGAGAGTGTGTATGAGAGAGCATAAGTGTAGAGAGCCCTCAATCGATTCCTAATGCTTTTCTGCCTCGGTCATTTCTCACCTGAAGAAGACTGTGATGGTTCTGAAACAAGCGAGTTGAGTGTCGCATCAGCATCACTATCAGCATCTTGGCTGGTCCATGAACCATTCAATGGCCTCTAAGTTTTAACATCCAGCATCATCCCAGATTTAACTCTTAGGTCTATGCAAGCTCCAGCAGCTGTTTTTTAACTGTCTGAAGTTCTGTCAGGTATTAGTTCAAACTGATTTTGAAGCAGAGATGAAACTATCACATTCTTGAAACTTTACACATAACTTGCAGAACTTACACAAAACTACAATAAATGTGCTCAATATAGGATACGATTCGCAAACAGAAAACACAGTGGAGGTTGAACTCGGCTAAAGTCCAATTCATGTTTTCAGTCACATTTTCTTTGGTTGAGGAATCCCATTCAGGAAACTCACAAAGCTGCAATAACTAGGTAATTGGTAATGAGTTAAGCATATTAAGTGCTTTCAAATAATCATTTCAAAAATCACTCCAGCAGGAAGATCAGATAATGCAAACATTAGGTGCAATAAAGAGTAAATTGAAAAGGAGGTAGGGAACAAGGAAAATTTATATTCACAAATGGGTTTCTTTTAAATTTGTATCAGTGGTTGAATGTCGTGCTTCGATTATTGAGTCAGCTTTATTCTCAAGTTTTTCCTGGAGCATCTGACATTTCTCAACTAATACCCACATATTCACAGTGATGTAGTGCAATAGTGATCAGTTAAATGGTTCATTTTTTTCAGTGTAGTTGGTGGTAATTGTCTTGTCATTTAACTTTCTGCAGGAAAAGAGGTTTTGCTATGCTGGCCTTTATGGCTTTAGAATACACATTTTGTCAGGCAGAAATCTCACATTGTTCTAACTGTTTAATGCGTACCATGAAATTGTGCAGACATTGATGATCCTGGGAGAATCTTACTAACTTTCTCACCCTTTTACTCTAAGCGCCACAATGATATTGACATTTGTAGCTTTTATGAGAAATCTTTCAGCGGCTGTTGATTTGATTGCCATGACATTTTGTATGGACATTCATTTTCCCCTCTGGATGAATTTTAACCCAGTTCCTCGTTCATCATCCCTCACAAAATTTGTCAAATGCTGTTTATGAGCAAATACCTATACAAAACTAATGGTGGTGTCATGCTTATGACTGAACTTTCTGTTTTGTGCTAATTAGAAAGTGTATTGGGGTGCTAACATGCTAAACTAAGATATTGAAAATGATAGGCATTATACCTCTATATGTATATCAGCATATTGCTTATTTGCATTATGAGCATTTACAATGCTGATGTTAGCTCAAAAGCACAGAGCTGCTAGCATGTAGACTCCTGTCTTGTTCTATGCTGCAGCCATCCACACTGGATGTCAAACACGCTGTTTGCCAACACTGACAACTCCTGTCAGCAAGCAGTTACCTGATATCTGTCAAGACAGGACTCTCACTCTGTTGGACTGCTGCATTTCAGATAATGTTGGGGAAAAAAGCTGAGAACTCAGCTGTAAATTACTAGCTCTTTTAGGTATGTCTCAATCTGCCAGAGTGTCATTATCATTTAAGCAAATCACTCCTGTGGTTTCTTGCCTTTCCTCTCTTGATTTGGGCATCTAGTGGTGATTCATAGACTAAAATGTCCTCAGACATCCGCAGATGAGTATTATTTAATAATATATAACTATCAATCAGGTTTCTCATTTGAATTTTTAATGTGGCAGAAGCTCCAGTATAGAGAGATTTCTTATGTATAGAACAGTAATAAGAGTTAATAATGAGCCCCCAATTGTAACCCCAGCATGAGATTTAATTTGTGAAATTTGCATCAAAGGCCGACCTCATGTATTCATATCCCTTCAATCACATTGATTGCCTGTTTCAGCAATAAATGGCGGGCTTGGTTTTAGGGATAATCTGATTGGTTCCATTGTGCCAGACAAGATAAATTAATCACAGAAAACTGATACCACAGTTAATTTTTTAAAGTGGTCGCCTTTATGGAACAGTTGCTATAGCTTATTCCAGTGTTATAAAGAAGAATTGCAGTTGGCATAATGTAACTGACACTTTCTCAAAAGAAACATTGGCAGAATTTTACAAAAAATTCTTGATTTGGATTAGACCCGATGTGCTTGGCAAAAGAACTAAACTTGAAGGAGATAGTATCCTTGATACATTATTTTGAAATTACATGAAATATCAGTCAAGCCTGAGTTTCAATGAGGCTATGCGTCCTTGGTTTTATATTTACAGGGGGAACAGCCAGTATCACGGAAGATCATATTAATCATGTCACGGTTTCCCGTCTGCGTGTGTTTGTTTGTGTTTGTGCATGTGTTAGTCTAAATGTTATTCTGCCATGGGTAGTGGCCTTCACTATGTTGTGTTATTTCAGGATCCACTCTCATACACACATACACACACAGGCAGGATTTAGCAGGACATTTGGAGGAGAGTAAACAAAGAATATTTCATCAGCTGTGTGAGCTGGCAATATTTGGGCCTGCGGTAACAGCATTACACTCTATTTGTTTGAGGTAGTGTGTGTGTGTGTGTGTGTGTGTGTGTGTGTGTGTGTGTGTGTACATCAGCAGTGCCAGAGCCTGTGGTGGTGTGGGATGCAGGCTCACCTGAGTTGGTTTGTTTGGAATAATAAGCCTTGCATACAGCATCTCAGATGCTGAAAAATACACAGTGGGTGCAAGAAAAATAGCCGTGTAGGAACATCTGCTCTCCATGAAGTAGTAGTGGCCAGATGAATTCAGGTGAGAGCTATATGTTGCCAAGTGTTGTGGTCCACACTTCCTAAATTCCAGGCGGTGTGTAGATGAAATGGAGGAGATAGATGTAGACTTTCAGCTCTGAGGTAATGCAATGGAAAAGGGGTGAGATACCACTATAACACCAACATTTCAGCTGGCTTGCAAACATTAGCCAGAGTCATGCCGACATTCAGGAATCCAATGGGTGTAAATGTGTTTCTTCATCATGGGAACGAGATTTCTGTTGTGCCGTGTGTTACTGTGGCTAACATTAAGTTAGCTACTGATGGTAGCCAAATACTGTCAGAACACAGTCTGGCTACAGTATACACTACTATACAAGACAGAACCAGTCAGGTGTTGGAGAAGGGAGGTAATAAAGTCTTTTTGAGTATAATGAGTATATGCATAATGAGTATATGCTATACGTGGTTAAGTAATAAATAACTTACCCAACTGACCGTAGTCCATAGCATCACATACACATATTTCCCTTATTTCACCACTACATGAATCTGTACACTACACACTGGCTCAAAGGTTGACCTGCCTAATTGGTGGTGAAGTGTGTAGACATCCCATTAAAAATGGACAGTTGGTGAGTTAAGCAGAAGTTCTAAATGACATCTCTTCTGAGAAGCACTTCCTTTGTATTCATCCTTTGACTTCATCAACTTCTCCACTGTCCCTTCCCTCACCCGCATGTTACACCTCATACTCTCCCTCATTCCTGTTCGTAATTAGGTCCCCTGACACTTTCCTTACTGTCCAGCTGTGTGTGTGTGTGTGTGTGTGTGTGTGTGTGTGTATATCCATGTGCTTGATAAGGACGTTGATAAGGAACACATACTCCATTTATCATATCAGAGGTATGTGTCCCCGCTGAATTGGGAGTTTAAGCGTGTTCTTGTCTTCTGTGTGTGTGTGTGCATTGAGTACTTTTGAGCATGGGTATGTGTACTGCACAGTGACTTAGCCTGTGTGTGTGTATGTGCATGGGTCTTATGGGCATGTGTATTAGATGCTCGCAGTGAGAGACACAACAAAGAAAGAGTTGAAGGACAGTACATGTTCTTGAAAAAATACCTTTGTATCATACCCAAAGGGTTCAAACAGCAGTTTTCCTTTTCTCCAGTTTGTCACATGTGGCATCTTCCCCGGCCTACGGGGGGCAGTGTGATCCCACTGATGTCCTGATGACACCTGTTGTGTGTAGGAAAAACACAAATTAGATGGTACAGAAATAACATCTATGTGTAATCCTCAAAACAACATGTCTCTGCCATACACAAAACAGAAGGTAGTAACAGATTTTTGTTGTTGCTGAAAATCGTAAGCTTGACAGCATCCCTTTTCTGATTTTGGCAGAGAGGAGGGATGTCAGAAGACCTTTATAGCACCAAAGAAAGACTTTTTAAGTTGGCTTCGCAGCTCAGTAGATTGACTGTTCTCTTGTCTCTCAGCCACTTCTAAAATCCTTCACAGTACCTTTCCTGTTTATTTTCCATAAATATGTTTTCCACTGAATGCACTCTTATAACCACTCACTGCTGATCCTCTCATCTTCTCTTACATTAAAAATCTCTCAGCTCTGAGATGATGCGAAGATGTTATTTGGGTGATATAGTGTCATTGCCACCACATTTCATGAGTGCCACATGTCAGAAGTCATGCTTGTAACAAGGACAGTCCTCCAAGTGGGTCAGTTTAAGGATCAAGAGCTTCCTCTGCACGTTAAGTTGTGCTTTTTATGTTGACACTGTCCTCATGTACCTGCCTTTGTGCGACTTTACATTCTACAAAATAGATGTTGACAACTGACCTGTGCTTTTACAATGTGCTGACATAGCTCACTGCAGAGGTAGCTCTTCTTTATGCTAGCATATTAGCTTTACAAATCATTTTTTATTATATTTTTAACTTTCAGCTCTATGTTACAGTTACACCAGACACTAACAAGGCAGTTTCTCTTATCCCTCAGGCAAAGAGCCGAAAAGGCAATCAGACCTAATACTCCCTTGATATACTCAGGCATACATGTCCCGATATCAACCCTAGACTAACCAGCCTCCCCTCATCAAGATCAAACCTGGTGAAGTTGCTCTATGCCTGTCTATGCTCTTGTTCTGCTCTTAACCTGTGAGCGCTTCCTAACAGCTGGGGGTATAGCCTAAAAATGCTAATTGCTGCACCAACTTTCAATGGTGGATGTTTATTGGGTAATGGAGAAACAGCAGGTGTCCTGCCTTGAGGCACACAGACCTACTTCCACTTTTTTCAATTGCATCCAGATTTGACTTACCCCAACTGAATACTTCATGTCCGCTGGCAGCCTCCTTCTGGACATGTTGTTAGCCCCTATGTTTTCAGGGCTCAGAAAGGCAATTGCTTTTTTGAGTATGGAGATTCCTCGTGGCACAACACCATATTTTCTCTACAGCTTTCAACAGTGGCATGGATAAAAAAGTACTCCTTTTGTGAGAGGCCACTGCTGGCATCAGGGTATCCCATTTGGGGGATATAACCTCCAGGAGGTTCTTTCCTACCAACAAAGAGGACAGAATCATAGGAAGCTGACAGAACTAAATAAATTAAGAAGCTTCCTGGTCCCTGCCCAGCAGCATGTCTTCCTCATCATCATCATCAGAGGCAGTAGTGAGAAGAGAAGCAGTGGACCTTGACTGCAGCAGAAATGATCAAGCTGTTGCGAGAGGGCACAGCCCATCCAGAACCAGCATCCATGGCGTTAAATGGTCTCATCCTGATTGACTGAGTATGCAAATGCAAAATTTTTCATTCTTTTTGGAGGTTGAAAGTTGAGTGCTCAAGACTTAAAAGCTATGTAAGAGCAAAGCCTCTGTAAAATGCTGTATAATAAATTCTCTTTTGGAGATATGAGGCTCTCACTGGCCAGGAAAAAAATATGGACAAAGGGGAAGGAAAAACAAGAAGAGGAAGAAATCACTTACTGTATTTTGATATGCCCCCATATTATCCTTTGTGGCCCATGGGGGAGAACCTTTGTGATTGCTCCATTGCTCTTTTAAATCCCCTCGATTACTGTGTCTGCATTCCAAATGCTGCTCTACAAAGTACACTACTTCTGCAAGCCCTAAAGCCTTAGGGCTAGAACTATGGCACACTAACTGGGGATTATAGGCTTGTATTTGCCATTTTCTCCTTGTTATTGGTCTTGGTGAATAGCTCAATTTCCCATGTATGAGAGCTCTCCAACTGTACAGGACTGAGCAGAAATATCTCTATGCATGGTGATGCATTGGGCAGCATGCTGAATTATTGATTGGTTCCCATGGATGATGATGATGATGATGAGGCTTTGTAGTGTGCTGGGTTAGCTCTGGGGCAGGCGCTTTGATTAAGAAGAGTACCCCTCTCCTCCTGCTGAGAGAGAGAAACAGAGACGGAGAGAGGGAAAGATGGGGATAGGCGAAATCTAATACATTTATCAGCGGACAACCTCTCTCCAAAACATTTAGACAGCGAGAGAGGGAGGAAAAAGGGAAAATGAAAAAGATAGTAAGGCGAGAGGGTGCATGTAGGGGATGCATAAAAACTGTGAATAAGGCTGATAAAAGAGAGGAGAAAGGAGAAAATATGAAGCATACAAATGGGAAAACCCCACTGTCAAGACAGTAAATGTTTTACAGTCTTTGGGAAAGTACTCTGGGCATTCAGCCCAGCACTGCCTGGGCTGACTGGTGGAACGTTGAGTCAATTTTTTTTTTTTTTTCCAGAAGTAACCTCACTAGGTTGATGTAGCACCACCATTGTAGAATGCTGTTAAATTTTCATGTCCTGCTTTTTCTTTCTGCTTTAAAACTCTGAATTGAAACACTTTGTCTGGTCTCAGAAATCCTAACATAAAAATTCTGTGGTTCCAGTGTTGGTTCACCGGGCTCTTGAGTGTCATATATTCTGTTATTATCCATTGGTTTTTGCAAGGCTTCACTGGCTTAAAATGACCCTAAAACCAGAAATAACACCAGCAACAAATCTGATGAAATCTCGAGATTGTTTTCAGTTTTATTAAACTTTGAATGACTTATCGTTTAATTTGTTATATCTCCTTTGACCTTTTTAATATAAATGCTCCCCATCTCTGCAAGTACAGTTCAGCAGCTGCATAACTTGGCACTTCATTTTACTAGATTTAGTTGTGAAATCAATCTGTCTCCTAATAAAATTTAAACAAAATGAAAGCATCATTACCTCCTTGTTCTTATTCCTTCTCTCTCTCTCTCTTTCTCATCTGTCTCTTTCTTCACTCTCTCAATCCCTTCTTGTCTGCAGCCTTACACCCTCTCTTTTTGTCTCACTTGTCTCCTTCTCTCTGCTTCACACTCTCTTTTACCTCAAGTTGTTTTAAAGACACTGGGGGTTTCTGTCTAAATTAGAGCCAGTCAATAGAGAGAGTGTGCCTTAAGGCATGAAAAGCTGGTACTGTGCTAATATATCTTAGCAATGTGTGAGTAGATGTGTGTATATGTATGTGTGTACCTGCGTTTGTGTCTGCGTAGTTTATGTGCAAGTATGCAATGAAACTGCATGCAAGTGCTGTTGTGAGCACAAACTCAAGGTGCAAACTTGGTGTATGTGACCAACCCCTTTTTACAATTTTGATGATCAGAGGCTCAAGCTTCATCCCGATTGATCATTGTTGTTGATAAGAAGAATACAGTAGCAGTTGATGTAGTCAGGGTGAGCTTAAGTATTGCACTTACATCCACTCTTGTCATCCTCTTAAAATGCAGAACAGTTTAATGGGTTTGGAGTCTGTGAAGAAAAAAAGTTCTCCTGAAAGTGAGTCACAAGGCAGAAATATGAACATACGTTATCTGAAATATGGTTCCAAGTACAGAAGATGGCCTGTATATGCTGAACATGTATTTAAGGAGGCTTCTGTTATTTGTCATGACCCAGCTCAAAAGAGTGACAAAGGAGGATGACTATACACAGCTCTCAATAAATGCCAAAAAGTGAGCAGTGACTGCTTACATATGTGTGCGAGTGGTATGAAGTATGCAGAGGGTGTGGATAGATGTAAAGTGAAAGAACAAAGAAGAGCAAACGGTTTCACTTGGCAGGCAGGGGCAGAGAGTGAGATGAGTGTGCAGGTAGTCTCCTGAGCTCAGCATACTCAGGCACACAGCATCATGAACGAGCTCTCTGTTCCACCGACCAACTGACTTCCTGGTAATTGTAGCCAAAAAGAAAAAAAATGAGGACACAGCCATCCTGGGGGTGTCACATCTCTCAGAAGACAATGACATCTGTGCTACTACACTAACTTGTAATCTTCAGCAAAATCAATATTCAGCTGTCCCTTCAAGCTATTTGTCCTCATCTCACTCTCTCTGTCACTCACATTCTGTGTTTATCTCCTTCTGTTTCTGTAACATTTTAAATATTGCCCCTATACATGTGTGTTAAATAGATTCCAACGACTCAGCAAACACACACACACACACGCACACACACATACACTCACACTCACTCACTCACTGACACACACACACTCACTCACACACAGATATGCTGACTGACATGCAGCTATAACCCTCATGCACTGTGCAAATGGCACTTGTTACATATCTCTTTAATGTGTCTGCTGTATTTTTGGGTGTGTGTATATATCTGGTTTTCTCTATGTGTGTGTATGTTTTGCAAGTATATCAGTTTGCAGATGTAATCCACATGGAATAATGCATGTGTGTAGCGTGTGTGTGTGTGTAAGTAAGCCATGATGAATGGTAGCTTACATGGGACTTTGATTAACTGCCATGGAGGTCAGATTGCAATGGTCAGCCAAAAGGCCAGAAGCTGCTCGAGCTGTCAAGAAGCATGACATACAGGAGCAGAGGGAGAGAGAGAGAGAGAGAGAGAGAGAGAGATTTTTCTTTTCTGCAGGACTTCACTTATTTGTCTGTACTATATGTGCGGGCATAAAGTATAACCATGACCATTGCATTAGTCATAGATCACATACTTCTCTGCATTAAAGAATAAATACTGCCTCTGAAAGATGACTGGACTTACCCACTAGTTTTGTTATTAGTCAGTTCCGTCTCTCACACACACATCTATTGCTCTCTTTGACATATCTTGCTGTGTTTTCCTCTTTTTCTCTCTCTCAAAAATGACACTAGCGAGGTTTGCTGGTATTTTTTCTAATTTAAAATTGTTCATTAAAATTGAAGAAGAAAAGTAGACAAACACGTAATGTCAGAGTCACTAAAATGATATTAAAATCTCAGTGATTCAGGATTTGCATGTATCTAAGGTCAGCAGTTTGTGTTGATGTCGTGTGAAAACCACTTTCCTGTGGAACTCAGACCAATAATAGTAATAATGAATCTAACAATAAGTGATAATAATACGAATTTGTGTCAGTTAACAGGTCCAGACCATTCATGTGTTTTGTTTTTACCTGCAAACATTCTGGAAATGAGATTTGAATCCCAAAGGTTTGTAAATTATTTGTATGCAAATGTATTTTTTAATGAATCCCAGCGTTTTCAGAACACTGGTGGGAAAGACAGAAGAAAAAACAGCAAGAATGGAAACCATTTTATTGTAAGGCCAAGACAGCAGACAGAGAGAAGCAAGACCATGAAATGAGGGGAAAGAAAGATTAAAGGAGTAACCTCTATCTCTCTGCTTATCTCTCCCTCAGTCCATTTCATTCTTTCTTTTTTTTAACACTCTTCTCTACTTCTGATGACTGGGCCCCATACTGCATAATAAGAAAGGAAAGTGTTCCTCTTCACGCCCCATTTACAGAGCAGGACGTGCTTATATTTCATCTGAGTAATCCTCAATGATTCATCATTGTGTCTGTCTCATCAAACTGGTAGGACATGAATTCACATTAGAATTGGTCACAATAAAGGACTGAATAGAAAGAATGGACAGGATGAAAATCAAATTAGAAGGGTTCAGGTGTTTTTATTTTTCTTCAGCTGATGTTGAAACCTGGCTGCAAATACCAAGATACCAGGCACAAGGTTTAAGTTTGTAATGTGGAGCACGCTTCTCTGTGTGTTTGTAAGTAAATATATGGGAAACGTGTATGATATTCATATAGACACAAATGCTTGGACACATTGTCCACTTGTATAATCAGACAAAGAGACAATAAACAAACTCTTAAGCCTCACCTTTGTGCTGTAATTATGCCGTCTATTCATTCTGAAACCAAATCTGAACCTGATTTAAATTTAATCCTAAACTCAACACAAGTCTAACCGACAAAGTCTCTTAACGCAGTCCAGGGGTTGACAAATGTCCTTGCTTTGGTGTCTTTTCTTCATCTTTTTATGCTTTTGACTTAATACTTGTATAACACACACGCATCCCCTCTTACAGCCCCTATTGTCTTTCTCCTCATACAATATGCTCCTCCTAAGTATTTTCTCATCTCACTCTATCAACTTCTTTCTGATACCCTTTCTATCAAACTCTCCTTCTTCCTCTCTCGTCAGTTTCCATCGTTCTCATTCATCGCTTCTTTCTTATCTGGCTCTTCACAGCTGTCTAAGGTGTCATTCACACACTTTACTGGCGACTGTGCTGTAACAGCCTATCTCCCCTCACTGTCCGCCTTTCCCACTGTCTCTCTCTTTTACCTGTTTGCTCTCTCTCTTTCTCTCTTTCTTTTTGCTCCCTTCTCTTCCTATCCATCAGCTCAACATATATCCCATAGGGCCAACATTTTCTATACCCATAATTCTTTGCTGCTTGGCCTCAGTGATTATAATTCCTTGCTGTAGGTCTAGATGTGACATCCACTTTTCTAAGGTCACCTTCTGTTGGTGTGTTTCTGTAAGTGACTGTGTGAATTCCTTTATTCACTTGTGTTTCTTGCATACGCTACTGTATGTCTGCATCTGTGTGAAAAAAGTGCATATCATGACTTTTCATAAAGCAGTCTTTTCTCATGCTATAGTTTCAACACACATAGATGTGGTGTACATCTGGTTTCTGACTGATAATAAATCTGGCCCCAGGTGTCCACAAGAGCCTGCTGTTGGTGCCTGGCTCAGTCACCTGCTGGTTACATTATATGTTTGGCAGATTTCCCAGCTTGCCTTCCTCTGTGGCTTACATAACACATGACTTAATTTTTTTATGATTTGGGACCTGCCACATCAGAAATAGTGGAAAGTAGAAAAAAAATCATACAATCTTCTGCCATTTTTTTAAAAACGCTACTAAATTTACTAGTATGCATTGTTACATTGCTTACCTGCAGACATTAACTACGGTTCTTAATCTCTACATTGTATCTGTATGTTGTATCTTGTATCTGCTGGTTAACATATTGCTGGAACACTATTCTCATTGATAGTATTGACAGATATATATCTCATATATAGGGTTACAAGTTGTCATGTTGAGCCTTAACCATTACTTTTTGACTTTGTATTGATAATTTCACTGAACTCAAAGCCATGTAGTGATGTAAAAGCGTGTGTGTCCTTTGTGTTTTAATCTGACCAACCAAAATAGTAAAGTAGCAATGGTTGTATGTGCTCTGCTGAAAGACTCAAACAGAAACAGGCAGGATGATGGAACAGCATGTGGGGGATGCTCTGAAGAAAGCATGAAACAAATAATTTCTTTCTGCTGATAAAGAGACAAGGTATATTTCTGTATATAAATTGTGCAGACATATGTAATGTAAGAACAAACAAAGTCAGGGGACAGATTAAAATGTGATATTTCTCATGTTTTAAAAAGCAGAGCAAAGCAGTTGTAGGATTTTTGCCTAAATCAGTTACCAAATGTATACTCTGTAGTGTCCACAGCTAGATTTAGCTTTCTCTTTCTCAAAATAATAAAGTATCATTTCACTCACTTGTCAGGAAGTTGTATATCTTTTTGCACGTATTAGTCATACTGATCTGTTTATCATTTCACACTTAGTAGTGTTTTATAGTTGGTGCCACATAAGCAACTGTGAGATTTACTTCCATTTGATATTTAGCATTTTACTGCTTTACAGTGATTAATTGATAAGAGCTGTGGGTCCAGTGTTTCATGTGTCTGCTGGTTTAATAGAAATTCATGCATTTCTGCTGTCGCTATTGCAAAGTGAGGCTGTTGCATCTTCTGATGTGATTTTAACAAGTTGGTGATGTTGCTGTCTGTTCTCAGAGTGTTATTATTGTGATTGTACTTGTCATGTCTTCCCTAGGTGAATGAGCCATAAAGTTGAAAGTTTAATCAAGGGAATAGTTTGTACCATCTATCAAAATGACCTCAACTGACTGTCTGAGGTGGTGGAAAACAGGGAGGACACCTTGGAGCCAGCGGCTCTTTTCCTGAGCAGAACAAGCTCTGCTCATGCATAAGCCTAAGCCAACACACACAATTGCTTAATAAAATATTGGATCGGTTTTCACTGGAGTATGTGACTTTATTACCTTAGCCCTGCTGCCTAATATTGTAAATAGATACTACCACCCATGGCAGTAAAACAGGTAATTAAAGGGAGTTAAGGTTATTAATGATCTAATTATGATAGTTTTGATGTCATTCAATGCCCCAAATAGCCCATATCCTCAGAAAAAAGTACACTGTATGCTCTTTGATGGGAACACAAACAAATGCCTCAGATTTTTTTTTCTATTCTTGAGCTTATATATCCTTTTCCTCTTGTCCTGCTGTGCAAAGACCCTATATTGTTCCAATTTAGCACACTGTGTACTTATGATAAATGCTCATTACCCACAATATGTATATAACAACAATCATTTGGATACGTTCTTCTCTATGATGCCATAGAATAATTAAATGATGATATGTGCTGGAGTAAAATGATTTATACTCCTTTTACCCAGACTGTGAACAGTGAACAACATAAATACCATACATGGCCAAATGATAATGCGTTTAGGATCCCTGTGATGACCCTAAGTAACCAACGAAATGAAACCTGAGAGATTTAAAAAAAATGTGTGTCAACAGATAGATGTGAAATGTGTTTCTTTTATCTGTATCAGGGTAGTTACTTTGATACTAGTGTGCTGCCCTACCAAGGAGAGGAAATGCCATCTGCTAACACATGAATATACCAATGGCCGAATGGCCATTGTGTCAGCAAATGTCAGGAAAGAGTTTCAAAGAACAGTGAGTTATATGGGTAAGCGGTATGATGATAGCTAAACCATGATGGTGATATGGTGTTTTCTAAAATGTCATACATAGTGAAACTTCTTGCAGCTGGTTGTGTAACAATATGTAACATTACGGGTGTGTGAGTAGTGTCAGTCCCTGCCATCACTCTGTTTTCAGATTTCTTTCAGTGTTTTTCCTGTTTTCGTTAAAAAATGGCATTCACACAGTTCATGTATTAACGTTATGATCTGTCAAAGTTTCACATTCTCCAAAAACTCAGAAAAGAATATTTGGCAGAAAGATGCGCGCACACACACTACATGTATGTATGCAGTAGTGGACAAACCTACTGACCACAGTCACTCTGGTTTTGACTGTGGTCTGGTCAGGTGTCGATAGCCTGTATGTGGTTTTCAGTTGCTCTACGCGGACCCCAGTTCACCAATCAGGGCTTCCTCCATTTCGCTGGAATGTTAGTAATGAGTGTTGGCACCACAGAGAACAAGGTGAAGAATGCGTCTGCTCAGGTAAAAATCCTGTTGGTGTCAAAGGCTCAGCTTTTATTTTCAAGGCAAGAAGAACAAGGGAGAGGGCAGACAGACTGACACCTCACAGGGGCAAAGAAAAGAGAGGTGGATAGTAAGGCTCATCGTTACAGGCATTCAGACTGACAGACAGTCAGACAAGTCTGAGCTGAGCTAGACAGAAAATGAGTGGAATATTTAGTCTCCCTAGCAGACAGATAATCATTTGTGTATATAAGAGTGAGGAGATAGGTGAGAGTAGATGACACAGAAATACGAGAGATGGCACAAAAAAGCAAAAATATGTGCAAAAGAAAGGTAAAGAAAAGGATAGAAACTGATTTGTAGCAGTGAATGGGTTTAATTACATCCTATTGCTCAGCTCAGAAAGATCTAATTCCATGTTTCTAACATCAGCTACATTAATTAGAGGCAATATCTATGTGTACTACACTTCCCCAGTGTCATTCAGCCTTCATTACAACCACTTTGATACTGAAATGAAACTGCCTTCAACAGTCGGATTGTGGCCATTATACCACAGAGGCTCGTTGCTATTCAGCCAAAGTCCACATAGTCAAGTTCCTTTTGGGTTTACTGGCTACGCTCTGTCTGGGTAGATGATTTATTATTCAGATATATGGGTGGAATCTGTGTGTTTTGTGTGCACACTCTCATGCATGATTTGCATGTGCATGCTGATGTATGATAACCGTTGTTTATGTTTAGTGTTTTCATACAGAATTGTTCACAGCGGTCGTAGCCATTGTATATTTGTGTAAGGACACAAAGCGAGGCGATAAAAGACATAAAAGACAACCACATTTAAAAGCAGACAGGATAGGCCCTGAAACTGTGACAAATTAAATGCATCTAATAGAGTAGCAATGACAGACATTGAAAAACACACAGAACACACACTTTTGTAAACTCACAAATCCACATGTGCATTTCTACTAATTGACAACACACATTATTACACTTGTTTCTGAGAAAACACACACACATTACCCTCTGCTTCACTGAACTTGGTGTTCCAGACAGTTAAAGGTGATAGACCAGCTTGACTTACATGAGATCGAAAAGAATCGCTAGTGAAATCCTAATCATCAGCATCTCATAGCATAAACCAATATACCATATGGTATCAAAAAGTCAGTTAACATGAGGCAATTGTAAACTGTGACAATTGACACCACTTCAGGTTGTAGGTGAACTGCATGTAGCATCACGAGTGTTGTTTTCCTTTAACTTGCACATATTACGGCATTACGGTTCAGCTGGTTTAACATATCTCTTACTAATGTCTGGTTAGTATTTTGTTCATATTTACTGTCATTTAAATCACAAAGGATATAATACAGCATCTGAGCACATGTAATAGTGGCTATAATAGGTCTGCTAAGTGATTCCAAATTCTGGATGATGAAACAAGACCAAGGGATCAGCAACAATTTAGTCAGGGCTTTTTGTTTATGGTTATTCACCATAATAGAAAGAAATGTGTGAGATAATTTATAGATACAGATTTCCACCAATGTTATAAAATGCTGCATGAAAAAAGTTGAATTAAATTTGACATAGCAGTTTAGTTTCATTAAACTCTTCCCGTCAATTGTTGAATTACTAAGAATAACAAAATGCTAATTTCATAATTGATGAGACATGTTGCATCCGTAACTCACTGCTCAACATTGAGGAACTCCATGGCTGCACACTCACCCTCACCCTAACTCACCACCGTCCCCTTCAGAATCTGTTCCATAGTGGCACCGTTAATCCTTTTCACACTACACCCCTTCTCCTCCACTTCCTCCTCTCTTTTTATCCTCCTTTTCACTTACTAACATCTCTACTGTACCAATCTATTCATAAAGACAGAATTTAATTTGAGTATCCTGCCGACCTTCTACCTTAAGTGCTTAAGCCTAATATTCAACCTTTAAAAAAAAAGAAATTCTGTTAATGCAATTAACTTGATTTGACATTTTCTAGAAACGTACATATTGTGTATGGGCATATTATTAAATATATATTTGTATATTATGTTATATATATTTATATATATGTACCTTGCACAGTAAAATGTGTGTATCATGAAGGACGTGCTGTAAAACCACATTAGCTAGACACCACGACACACAGATGCACAGACACATGTCACACAATCCTTGTCCAGCCTTGTCACACATTTCGCTAACCTATATTCCACACCACGCAGCTGAAAGAGTGCCTCGGTTAAATTTACAACCCCATGCATCTTAGCTTGTATGTTTTTGTGCCTGAAATGGCAGGATGAAATCAAATTCATTACAAGGCTACATCATTCTGAGCTGCCTGCCAAAGGCTTTATTCACGCTGCGATTGTCAGCTTCTCCTCGTAAAATACTGAGCGGGAAGTAACCTTGGTGTGTGTATGTGTGTGTTTGTAGCATGTTAATTTTGAGGCCTCCATATAATACAAGTGTCAGGCGAGGGCTGTTATGAGAATTACGTAAATATTTTTCAGCCAGAGATCTGAATTTAGTCTCTCTCCTGGTACCCAGGCTCACTAGAACATATTGCTTTTCTTGCCCTGTTTCTCATTTTGGATCTAGACCCAGAGCAGCAGCAGCCAAGTCTGCTCTGATACTGGCTTAATGTGTAGCACTTTTATGAGTTATGAGATGCAGGACAGTTTGGGATCCAATTCACTGTTATCTTTTTTTTTTTACATGACACAGGCTCTGTCTCTTTCCCTGTGACGAGGGCTCTTGCTAAAAGATGGTCAGAGAGAAAATCGGCGTATATCTCGCTGTCCTTTCTCTTCCCCGTTCCTCCTCGTCTCAGTCCATATCCCCTCACTCAGTACTTTCACCTCCCTCTCAAAACTGCCTCCTCTTTTTCTCCACTTCTCCTTCTATATTATGTATCATCTCTCCCTGGTTCTTCGCTCTCTCTGCTCCAGTACTCTAGATTTTACACTTACTGTGTAGAATGGGATTATGGCTCTAACAGATTTACTAAAATCTCTTCTCGCTTCCTCTACCCTTAGCTTTCTCTGCTCATCTTGTCGCCATCCTCCTTCCTGTCTTTCTCCTCTCCCACAGTACACATATACCTTCCCTCGTCTCTCCTCTGTTAGCCCCTCTTCTCCCTCTCTTTTCTAGACATCCCTTCCTCTTTCCCCCTCCTTGTGCAATAAGTGACAAGATAAAGAATTGCATTTCTCCGGCTCCAGCAGTCCGAGCTTGAAGGCGGTGTCATGTTTAAGGAGGGTACACTGACATCACACATCAAACCTTTAGCAACATTTCAATGGGCTTCTCTTTCTCTCCACCATCTTGTCAGACATCAGCCTATTATTGACAGATTGTGGATTAGAGGAAGGTAATTGAGAGACTCTGGGCTTTCAACCAGATTACTCTTTATCTGTGTTTGCTGCTATCACAGTACAGAAGCTATGGGACAAAAGCGCTTGAGAGGCAATAGGATTTTCTCTACTTGGATGACTGTGTATAAAGCGATGTCAATTGTCGTACAGTAGAGGCTCGACAATGGGTACATATAAAGGAATTGGGGCTACAAAGGAAAACAAGAGGAGAGGGAAGGATTGAAAAAACAGTAAGAACTTTCCCTCCAAATACAGATTTTTTAAAGTTAACTGGTAACCTGCTTAACTGGCAACCTCAATTACCCGCGAAACATAGATGTTTTATTGTCGTAACAGCAGCTCTGAGTACATAGGACTTTGTGTACATGTTGGCTTAAAAGTTCTGCAAAATCAGTTTGGTAGCCTATACCATTTCTGGTGACAGAGTTGCATATTCAAAATACTAGTTCATGACATCATCATTTATAAATTTATTGAGGCAATACTTTTCCTTCTAAATGTTATTTGTAAAAAAAAATTGATTACTTAATTTAATGGGTCATTTAATGAGAGTAATTTGAACATGCATTGTGTATTTGGCATCAAATAGACATATCTTTTCTTATTTAAGTACGCAGGGGAATCAACAAACTGCCATTTACTGTTATGCAGTAACAATGGTAACTATCCGGTCTAACGAATTACTTTTACTATGGTTAATTTCTCGTGCTATTTCACTGGAGTTGTTGCCGTGTTCAGATGTCTAGATGGCCCCAAAGCATATCAATATTACACATTCTTCAACTGCAACTTTAAAGACAAGCTCTGCAGCTTGTTTTCTCCATTCAGCCCACAGTTACATTCATACTAGAATGAGACTGTGACAAATGTATGCCCATTACCCATCTGTTTTCTTGCTTACTTTCTTCTTCCCATCCTTTGAACCTGTTTTCGTCACTTGTTTCTTCCTTCTGTTGATCTCTCCTTCGTCTTTCTGTCAACAAGCTTTCCTCATCCACTAGTTTCATCAGTATCCCTTCAATATGTCATATTTCCTTCTTCCTGATTTATATTTCTTCCCTCTATCCATCTCTGCTTCCTCCACCTTTCTCTCTCCTTTGCCCCACCCCACAATACGTCCCCGCTCCTCCGCACAGTCTAGCTGTTTACCGTCCACTCTGTCATCTGCACTATGACTGATGCTGTAGCGCCATCCCTCTCCACAGTGTCACCCTTCACGTTCAAAATTCAATCATTGGTGAAACAGCAGTCGCGCTTTCATCTCTCATCTCTACCATTCTGCTGTGGCTCTGACTGGGAGGCACCATTGGCATGGCCCTACGACGTCCTGCCTAGATATTAAACAGTTTGGTTACTTGAAACATTTTTAACTCTGATGTGTTTTGATGGGTTTCACTGGTCTCCTGGGATGATAGCAGTCGCAGACTATTTTGAATGGTGGGAAGGCTTCTCTTTCATCAAATAAGCCTGAACTATAGGCTGAGTTGTATTCCTGGACTGGATATTTTATTGCCTCTAGGCCCAGCAATATAAAGAAACCCCGATATGAATAGATCATGATTTATATCACTTTTAAAATGGATTTGGCCAATAGCGAAGTTTATGTAAGACCGACGCAAAGGTTTAGGTGACACTGAGGCATGTCGCGATGCATAATGGTCATATCATTTGGCAGTGTCGCAGAAAACCATTAATGTCATCAAAATGACTTTGCTTCATGCGCATCCACTGAAGTTGTCAAAACTCTTTACCAGCTTTGTATATCAACAAAACAATAATTTGAAGAAGAATGTCCAGCCATATTCCCCTGTGAATCCAAGTTGTCAAGAGGTGACAAAGGGGTAGAAGTATAAAAGTGAAACTAAAATTAAATCTTGCTCAACTGACTTATTTGGGAGGTTGTCTTCCCAACGCTGACCTGCTGTGTCTTCCTTCAGTTGATTAGTAGTCTCCCCTCTCTCTTCTGACTCTCTCCTCCTCCCTTCTGGTTTTCTTCCATGTATCTCTACTGTCATTTCTCTCCCACACTCTGATTCTTGGAACTTTTGAAACCCATCTCTGCTTTCTCTGTCAGAGTGCACATACATTTATGCCAGGACACGTGCTGTTATGTCCTTGGGCTCTGTGATTGTACCACAATCACAGAAGAGATCCCTAGGCCAGTCCACATATAGGATGGGGTGTTCTGGCTAATGTTGTGGTCAGATATTCATAAAGCCATTCTGGACCTCTCTCTCCTCCCTCCTCCCTCCCTCTCAACTCCCCTTTGGTTCTTGGTGCCTCATTCCAAACATTTCAACTCCTGAATCTTTGTCCTCCAGGAGACTGCTGTCCCTCACTCTCTGTGTGAAGGTTGTCCCTTGGGTTTGCACTTTGTGTGTATATGTATATCTGTATACTCTTTCGGGAAGTCTTCACTTGGTAGAGAAGGGTTGTTTGGTCTTCACTGATCCATGTTCATGCATGTGTTTGCAATCTATGTGACTAGTATTGCCATTCTGTTTCTCCATATTGTACATTCACTGTACACACTTTTATCAAAGTATGTTGGTTGCATAATTGAAGTGTACTCTAACCACAAGGCAGCGAATCAAATCAGTCAGACCAATTTTTCATTTTTTCAGTCATGTATATGCCAATTTTGAAGGCAATGACGAGGCCTATTTTGTTTAGGGTATGATTGTTGATCTTTGCTCAGTGATAAATGTGGATACATCACCATTGTCAGACTACTCCTGAGAACATTGTTTCCCCACTTTATTTTACCCGATAAGCTCTTCCTCACCTCCTCCCCCACACTTTTCACCTTTTAGTCCATGTCTCTCGTCGTGGTGTCTACACTACGGTGTATCTATAAAAAGCCAGGAATAACGGTGATGTGGTGTTAACAGAGGGCAGAGCAACACATTAAACCTGTTCTCACTTCCATTTATTCATGAAAATATAATTGCCACTGCCATCCATTATCCTCAGATCTTTTCTCACAAGCTTACTTTAATCTTTTAGCCCTTATCATTAAGACAATCATGCAGGTCATATTCCCTATGGTACATTTTAAAAGCGATCATATGAAATTAGACCATAATATTGCCAATGATTAGTGGTTGTGGACCTGAATTGAGCACATTAAATTTTAAGACTGACTGTGAAATTAAATTGAAATAATATTTTATCTTCCCAGACCAGCTTTTGTCCTTTGGTGTGGGTCTGGGATGTAAAATCACTGCAAGAGCCTTCTGAAGGTGTCATGGGTCTAATTCAACAAAACATCTGTGAAGGAGGTGCCAACCCAGTAACCCAGCCTGCAAGGGGCTTCAGTGTGTGACTCACACTCAACACTGTATTTATTCTGATAAAGGTGTCTGGTGAAAATGGGTGCTGCCTTTCTGACTGGTCCTGTGGTTTATTGTTACTGTCGTGATGTCTCTATAGATTTACCATTTGGGAGTCAGTACATCATTCCTTGGACATCTGAATTAGGATTCTGTGTGTGAATGCTATCCTTGGATGATTACACGAGATTACAACATTAGATCTTTTGTAGCCTAAGTATTGTGGCTCTTCTCTATTGTTTTTCTTCAAATGAAGAATATAGTACAATGCTTTATATAATTTCAGATGCTGTGTTTGATATATATCACAGAAAATATAACATTTTTAAACAATGTGAGTGAGTTTTTGAGAATAGCTGCGAAACTCCATCTATAACTTCTCAAAAGTCCTGAGTTGTCTCTGTCTTTCACAACCTTTTAACAATAACACAGGGAAATTTGGTGCTCATACCCAGACTGATGCACAATGTGGGTGGTTCAGCAACAGAGGAGCAGGTTGGACTCAAACATTCAAATGCAAGCAGGGGGTGAAAAGGAGCACAGGGGATACATGTGTGCAGTGCTTAACAGAGAAACAGTGTGGATGAAGAGGAATGCAAGTTAACTTTCATTTCCAGGAAGGAAGTATGTTTATAGTATGTAAACTTAATACAGCAGGAAATACCATGAAAAACAATATAAAACATCCTAGAAATCACCTTCAACTCTGCAAAACTGGTGTCCTTCCTCCTTTTAGTCCTTCATATTTTCTACAATTCTAGCAAAGGCCTTCTTCCCCCTCCTATTTTTCAACCCTTCAGGCCTTCTTCCCCACTTCGAGGTGTTAATATGAGTTACAGAGGGACTGCCTATGAGCACAGTCAGAGTCAGAGACAGATTAGAAGAAACGCTGTGCTATGAGGCAGGTGTCAAGAATGACCTGTGATTGCCAGTTTCAAAAATAGCCTGAAAGCATCATACATGCCCTGTGTTGTGCAGGTATTGGCATGATCTCACACACACACACACACACACACACACTCTTTGATAGCAAAAGCAGGAGTGTCTTCTGTGGCCTGCTGGCTGTAACAGATGGCTTTAAACATGATGTCTTGCTGTGTGTATGTGTGTAGCGTGTTTCCTCTCTCTGCTGGTTCTTTTTCACTCCTCTCCTTAGTGTGTGTTCACCGCAGGCCTGTCACCTTCATCATGACTCATGCTGAGATGTGGAAGGGAGGGGCTAATAAAAGTGACATGGCTTGAATGTAATCAGGCCTGTGGGGCAAGTTCAAAAGTTGAAGGGTTAAAGATCAAAGGGTTACAGTGTGACAGATCCTATTATGTTACATATGATACACATAAACCCACCCTTATAGAAAACATGGTGTGTGTGTGTGTGTGTGTGTGTGTGCATGCTCATAGTATTTAGGAAGGAGAGAGAAATTCTGTTTCTTTCTAGAGTGACTGAAGTCTTTAGTGAGAGTATTTAGTGTGATGCTCAGTATGAGTTTACCCGAGCATCAATCTTATTTCTGAAAGAAATTAACCAGTGACAGTGTTCATTTGCATGTGTGTCTGTGTGTCTGTATGAGTGTTGGCAGGCCGGGCACGTTAGTAGGTAAACAAATCAGGGGAGACTCAGGTCTCTCCTTTGTCGTAAATCATATTGAAAGTGCTTAGTCACTCACACACAGACACACACACACACACACTCATCAGCTGCTCAGTGAATCAGGTGGCAACAGGCTGTTTGGACTGAAATCAACAATGATTTGATGCAACTTTGCTGTTTAAAATCATATTGAGTTGGGTGGGCAGGTGGGTGCATGGGTGTGTTTTTATTTGTGAAAGTGAAAGGAAAAGAAGCACTTGGAGGACTGTGCATTAGCACGAACACATTTAACTGTTAAAGTTTGAGAATTCAGTGTCACTAAATACCACCACACTCAGTCTACATGATGCATGAAAGAAATATGGTCACTGACTGTAGCGCCGTTGTCAAGGTCCCTGTTATCTTTCACTTTTTATTAGTTTCATTTTTGACATCAGTTCCATTTGTTCGTCGGACAAACTTTTGAAGTGAAGGATCAACTGGCCCCAGAAAAACTTTTTTTGAGACTTCATTTGTACATATACACACAAAGTAGTGCTAGTGTGTATGCAAAGGTTTGCATAAGCTCTGCTTCATACCTGCCTAAAAACTTTAATCAAATCAATGATGAAACACGAGGGCAAGCTTGAATTGAAAGGGTGGGAGGTAAGGTAAGGAGGGAGGAGAGGTAATAAAAAGGGCAAGAAAAGACAGGACATAGTCATGGTGAGATGAGCAGATGAGGGTCAATGTGATGACAGAAGAAAATGCAGGGAGACAAATAATAATTTTAGCAGCCGGGAGTCTCCTCCAAAATCTCAATTTTAGACCAGCATTTCCTCATGAAATATACCAATAACAATCAGACCATAGACAAAAATATAGGCTTTTGGTATTTGCCAATAGAAGGTCTTAAAACACTTAAAGACCTCTGTTTTGTGCAATGGTCCTAAAATACAATAGTCCTACAGTGGAGGTGGTCCTTAGTACCGAGATCTTTGGCTTAGATTTGAATACTCTGCACCATTCAATACTCCGAGGTAGATACTACAAGTCATGAAAGTCTGAGATTAAGAACGTTCTCATTGAATATTTATGACAATTCAGGAACATACAGCTATTTTCCGTACCTTTGGGGTTAGTGAAGCTAAGGGAAACACCGTTAGAAAGTTCAACCAGAGTTGAACAGGTTTGACTTCTTTCTACAAGCAAAATCCATGTGAAAAAGAGCCAGAGGTTTCTTTAGGGGGTTCAGACAAGAGCAATGCTGTTTAAAATCCCTCCACCATTTTAGTTGGTTATGTTCCTCACCTCTTTACTGGGGGTGCACTGTGCTCTAATGGCATTTGCAGAAGTGTGTATGTGTTTGTTTGTTTGAGCGAGTGAGTTTCTGTTCATGCATGCGTTCATGTCTGTGTGTGTGTGTGCCCGCGTGTGTGTACACCTTCCCTCCTCCGCAGCTCTGCATGGTATCACTGCTGTGAAAATGAGACCCCACTTCCCAGTCAGCCATTCCCAGTTAAAATAAAGGAGTCTGCAACTAGTTCTCAAGTGCTTGCACGACTGAATGTCACAAATAGTGCCAACGCGCTGTCACTCAGCTGTACAGCTTTGAATTGTACCAATGAGGACTCTGCAACTCAACAGCTTACCCATCTTTTGTTGCAGTGATGCGTAGATCACAGAGGGAATGTTCAAGAGGAACAGTACGGTCGTGAACCTGGCGTAGGAGGGGGAGGGAGAGGGGTGAGGCTAAAAGACGAGAGGAAAGGTGCATGCAGAGCAAGAGCATGAATGAAAGTAAATGAGAGCATCCAGTCAGATAACAAAAGGATGTGAATAACAGACAGTTGAGAGAAAAGTGAGGGGAAAAACCCTGCAAGTAGTGAAAGAGTTCATTATTTGTTGAAAGTAGAGAGTGAGCATGGAGATAAAAAGCAGGAACACTGTGAGTGGTCTGTGTAGGATGAAGAGATTCTTTGGCTTGTTCTATCTTGAGGCTATGTGTCAATCAAACCTATGTGTCATTCATCCCGCCCACACTTCTTGTCTATGAGATGAGAAACATGAAGCACCGCATCTGTGCGTGAACTTCCTGCGGGGCATGAGTCTCGCTCGTATAGGTGAAGGTGAATCAGTTTGTTAATAACAGAAATCTGTTCTTCTGTTATCTCTCTTTGTGAAAATGATGTGTGTAACTTCCAGAAAATAAAAGAACACCTTGCAGACAGAAATGTATGGGGATTTAGGGAGAAGGAATGAGAAGAGGTTATGAGAAAAAGCATCAAAAAAAGGAAAAGAAAGAACTTGAGTAGTTCAGTAATGGATAGAGAGACTAATAGAGAAAGATAGAGAGAGAGGTTTGGCCTTCCCATAAGGCAACACACACCCACACAGGCATACACTCACACACAGCAGTGAGGGTATAAACACAAGTTCAGATGTGCCATCTCATAATGGGGAACAAGCTTGTTAACCATACACTACCTCAATACTGAAAATCTATTACACACATTACCTCTCCCTGGATGCAGGGGAATGGTTGTTTTCAAAAATGTGTCCATGTGGAGCAGGGTGGAGTGTGTGTGTGTGTGTGTGTGTGTGTGTGTGTGTGTGTGTGTGTGTGTGTGTGTGTGTGTGTGTGTGTGTGTGTATGTATGTGTGTTTATGCTCTTAAAAGTAGATTTAAGCTGTATCTCAGTAACAGGAAATCTCTGTCCTGGGAAACATTTTCTATAGCACTCTGTGCTACAATCGTCTGTGTGTATATATGTGTATGTGTGTGTTTTTTGTAAGGCCAGAGCGACCAATTATAGACCCTCCATGAAACTTCTAGGAGAGTTTTGGATGCTACAAACTCATACAAATATGTCTCTACATACATTTGGGATCCTTTTGCTAATCTCTCTCTTTCGCATCTGCTTTTTCTTCATATTCCTTTATGTGTTTTCTTACAGTCTCAGGTTCTTTCTCTGTCTTGGCTCCAGTATTGGCACCATTTTGTACTGGGCTCTGTTAAAGTTGTTTATTTGTGATATTCTCCCATATCATCTCATAGATGACATACCAAACTAAAAGCTGCCGGCCAACATGAAAAAAAAAAACTCCAGAATATTTCCAGAATAACTGTCTGCATGACTGAGCACTACAGCATTATCTCATTATAATTAAAGTCATGCTATATTGGAATGGGTTGCATAAGCAAGAAAGCTAATGAATCCTATGTGTGAGTGTGCATGTGTGTACAAATTGACATGGCTAACAGGTTAGTTGGCAAGCTACTTGGCCTTATGAAGCTGTAATTTTAAACTAGATAATTATGGTGGAATTTAGAGATGGGGTAGGGACAAGGAAAAAAACAACATTGTGTGTTTGCTTGTGTGTGTGTGTGTGTGTGTGTGTAAGAGTTCGACAGACGCAGTATGATTAGGCTGCAGTTTCTGCTAGCTGTTTATCCCCATTACTGCTGCCAAGGAGCTTACCAGCTAAATTGGGCAAATTCTGGTCCCCTAAACAAATTACTCGCTCTATTTGAGGAGGGAAATCAAATTAAGAAATTAGCACAGATCCAGCACTGTACCCCATCCAGTAATACTATTAGCTCTTAGTTTAGATTTCAGTGTTATTCCATCAAGTAAGCTCAGGTTTACTGTGTACTGTTTGGATACTGTTTGTTTGCTAATGCATATCAGGATTACCTTGCCAACTTTAAGTGTACTCTTAAGTTTTGATTAAATACCAAAATGCATTTGTACCTACAGAATCTCGTTACACATACAGTGGGCCAGTGTGTCTCGCCTTTTGTTCCCCTGCTCCACCTCAAAGACTAATTGACTAATCGTTTGAAATCCTGCACCAGTAATGCAGGGTGGTAGTTGCAGGGGAGTGACTGAATCCTTACAGCACCTCTGCAACTCTGGAACACAGAGTAACTGCTGTAATTTCAAAGACACAGTTAATGGTTGTAATAATGAGTTTAAAGCACACAAATTGAAAACAGTTCTTTAAAACAAAATCAGATATGCTACAAATACTTGCTTTTGATTCAAACGTTACAGTGTGATTACATGGGTTTCTCATTATCACTATGAAGGGCATTACAAACCTTGATATAGACTACTTTAGAACAACTTCACTCAAATGCAGTGTAACTTGTGAGTGATTATATTTGCATATACTGTATTTGTACAAGCCTAGATATGGACAGTATGCAGATCCTGCAGGAAAAGAGATTTTGACTCTGGCATTTGGTCAGTCCTCACATTACTGCAGACCTCTGAACAAAAGGAGAGGAAAGATAGTGATAGGGAATAAAATGATTAAGGGCGACGATAGAATAGAGACTGCAGGAAAGAGGAAAACGTTAAAAAGATGTGTTGTTAAGGTAGAAGCGTGTGAGGGAGAGGACAAAAAAGAGCAGTAGGAAACAAAAAAAGGTGACGCAACAAATGAAATGATTGGATCAGTGGAAAAAAGAGGACTAAGCTTATGAAGAGAGATAGAGACAGAAGGAGAGAGTGAGGGGAGAGAAATCACCAGCCATACGTCATCTGCTTCTCTCTTTTCCTGCACCTTTCTCTTCTTTCCCCACTTACATTTAAACTACCATCTCTACCCATCTCTCTTCCCCCGTCGCCCTCCCTGTTTCTCCCAATGCACTCTCACCTGAGCAAGATTAATCTTTCTAGTCGAATCACATTACCTCCCAGCCCAACTCCAAACTTCCCATACACACATACACAACTTCACACACCTACACACATACACACACATACACAGGATGAGGGATAGAGATGGAGGGCGGGAGGGGTGTTCTGTGAGCCAGAGACAGAGGGAGGTGGGGTATTGAGAGAGTTGAATGCATGGATGGTCTGCTCATTAAACTCATCACATTATTTTAGCCCTGTGCTTTATTACACTTAACTGGGACACTAGGCACTCAGTCAAACACACACACCTACACACACACACACACACATGCACACGCACACATTCGCACATATTCCTTTACACACACCTATCCTGAACTGCAGGTTTGCCATAATGTGTTTATGACGTAGCATATTTAATTTGAGGAAGAGGATGATTCATGGCCTCTGATAACAATGCTTCATCATCCCACAGCACCTATGGCATAAAGAGAGGGTGTGCAGGGCAGGAAAACTGTTGTTAATGGGATGCTAATCATCTCATAACCTGGAAAATGGGCTAACAGGCACAACCCCTCATGCAAATGTGTTTGTCTGTTTATGAGTGTGCTTGTTCATTAATGTTTATGTGCATTTTCTTTTCTGTGTGAAGGTGGTGTGGTGTCCACACTTGTGTGTGTTTGTGTGCGTGCGTGTGTGTATGTGTGTGAAGGTGAATATTGATCTATCACTGTGTGCTCCATCACCCTGCCAAGCATAATAAGGAAGAATGGGACACTAAGCAGGTGCTCTCCTTCTGCTGATTTATAAAACATATGCACTGGAGCAAACACCTCAATCACTGCAAGGGGCAAGATTTGGTGAATTAATCAAATTTACATGCTATAGGTATAATACATACTTATTTTTTATGCATACGACCTCTTAAGGTATTTAAAATACTTTTTTTTTTCTTAAAGGTGCAGCGAATAAATCCAGGAATAATCTCTTCTTGGCAAAAAGGAAATCAATGTATAGGTTAAATGGGGTCAAAACAGCCAAGAGTGAACTAGGTAAGACTTTGATATGAATGAGTCTGTCAGCAGGCTACATTTCAGCTTTTATACTACTGGAAACAAAGCAAATGTTAATAATGTATTCTTTCTTTTACCCTCATGGAGACTCATTTTTTTCCTCAAGCCACCTGAGTCACAATGTGAAAATAAGGTCAGTTTTATGGTTAAACTTGCATAAGACATGTGCCTATGTTCCAGTGATACATTCTCACATGCTAGGGGGTAATGGTCCTGTTTGATTTATGCATAACATACTTGCATCTGTTCTGGTGCAACTGGAGTAAATAGTAATTCTGAGAGCACTACATTTCTTGAGTTTACATCAGTCACAGCAAGATGATTTAGATAAGCTGTCAATCATTTATATTAATACTGCTGTGACTGACAGGCAAGTTAAAACAAACAGCCATTTTGCCTGAAATACCACTTGACAAGTCTTATTTTAAAGCATAGTGAATTTAAAATAAAAATTAATACTTAAAAAGAAGATCAGTGGTATAGAGTCTGTCAACCTGCACTTCCTGTGTAAAAATTCCTGTGTATGTGTGAGGGAGTTAGTCTGTTACCTCTTACTGCGTCTCTCACCCTTGTCCTCAAACTGTCTCTGGAGCCATGAGCAGTTGTGAGCAAGGCGAGGCTGGTCAGGTCTCAGGGTGTGCTAGTGTGTGTTAGTGTGTGTGAGTCTGTGTGTTCATGTAGTTTATTTAAATAAAACAGGGACACTAAGGATTATTCTGGTCCAATAGCTAGTGTCCACTGTGTGACCTATCCTTCTCTGTTTTCTCAGGAAGAGGCAGACTTCTCCAACACCCTCATCTTTCTCACTCTGTCTCACACTCTCACCTGTCCAAGCTGTTTTATCTCCTGCATCTCTTCTGTCATTTCTCTCTTTTCGTTCCACTTCAGCCTTTTCCTCCACCATTATCTCCCAGCCTTCATTTCTAATTCTTTTTTCTCTCCTTTCACAACTGTCATCCTTTGTGTTTACCCCTCTTCTGCCATCTCTCTGTCTTTCTTCAGCACAAACATGTTCCTCTATAACTCCCTCTCTCTTTCCCTCCCTATATTCCACCTCTGACATGACTGTTCATCTCTGCTCTGAGTCTCATAACCCTGTCAGTCAATCACAGGTAATATAGTTTTATTTGACATGTGTCCCTGTGTCATTGGCCCACCATGGGCACTTTGTAAAATGAACAGTCCCCTCGGGATAGCAATAGTTAATAATATATAAATCAGATTGATGATGTACTGCCTGCTGTAATCGCTTCATGTGCACACACACACAGTACTGCATGTACTGAAAGATGCACTCTGTATGCATCTGAAGACATATGAATCCACCTCTTCAGGTGAATGGGAGGATGAATGGAGGTGTTGTGTAGGCCATACATGTTCCAGGTTAAAATTATGGTTGAATGAGAGCAGCTTTATTCTGGCCATTATTCCTGTTAGTAATTGTAAGGTTACACATACCAGGTTAACTGTGTGTGATCTGCAAATGCAGCAACATGGCCAAAATGAAGTCTAACGTGGCATGAAACACAAGCACATGAGCATTCATTTTTAAAAACCTAAGCACTTGTAGTAGTTGTCTGCTCGCAGTTTTCCTGTGAAATGACAGATAATTATGAACATCTCATGTGTGCTCATTTTAGGTTTTACCTCCAGACATGTTGTTCCAATATGTTGATTACAGACCAGACAAATATGACAATACAAACACATCTCTTAAAAATAACATGTAGTTATTAGCGATTTGCTACTTTTTTACGAGGATTGTATTCAACATAAAGACCAAATGTTTTAATAAAAATATCTGCCAAGTCCTACAATATCAAGCATGCTCTGTATTCATTTTTATGGTTTTTATAGCTATGATAGTCTAGGTAAAATAATGATGACATTGCACAAGATATGTTTGCTTTATTGCCATTAAGTCAAAATCATCATCTTTCCCTAAACAAGGTGCTTTTGTTGTGTAAACCTAACCACACTTGAGACGTGAACCCTGCCTCCAGTGTCAAATTCCTTGGATCCACCTCCACCAACTCCATACAACTTGATTTGGCTTGACTTGGTATAAAAATGCAGCACTTCTCTCCCTCAGAAAATGTTGCTGCTGAACATAATGCTGGCAGCAATTACTATTTTGGCAAATTGTATTTTGCAAAGCACACAACACACAGTTAAATGTAAATTCAAGAAAATGGAGTTGTAAAATAAGACCGAAGTTGTAATAAACAGCTATTATCCTTTAAATAGCGTTACTGTTTTTTCTTGGCAAACCCACAATCTGTTTGTGCACAGATGATTTAGATCGTTCAGGCTCTTTTCAGTGTCTCATGTTGCTTTTAAAAAGTCCCATGTTGAGGTTCTGATTGCCAGACCTTTTTATAGCCAACAAATGCTGGTGATTTACATTTAATTTAACATGACTCACTATTCTAACAGTGTTTGCTACTGCTTTTAAGTTTTAAAGTGCTTTCCATGGCATCATTATTTTGTATATCCACATATGTGAAATCAAAATATGTCTGCAGTTTATTTCATTTTTCTACTATTAATCTTTTAAGCCACTTTTATTTTATTTTCCATATTTACCATGCAGGCTCTTACTGCTTTCGACTTAAGAGTTAAACATCTCTCACACAACACATTTGTGTTTAAGAGGAGTAGCACAGAAAAGAAAATGTTTTAACTGTCTTCAATTGCATAATATCTATGAAATGGGATGTAATTTGCAGAAAAGGGATGAGAATTACGCTAGATTTCCCACAAGTCGCATCTGAATATGCATAGCATCCCAGCTTTATTATCATAACATGATGATTGCTTCCTGCACATACAACTGTAATTCTAATTCATGTATGACTGAATGGATGGTTTATGTAAACTAGCTCCTGAATTATTCATGGTATAGATGCCTGTCAAAGGCTAAATTTTCTGCTGTGTGCTCATCTGCGTTAATGCGCGCACATGAGTTCACATTCATGTGTGTGTGAGGTTTTGTGTAAGCTCGGCCAGTGCGCGTTTCCGAGCATAAACGTGTCCGTGCATGCTTGTGTAAGTGCATGATTGACTAATGCATGTGCGTCTGTCGTCAAATTATTGTCATCAGCTCAGGATAGTCATTTGGGCTTGACCTCACGTAATGGGGTTTGACAGCCAGTGGCTAAGACAATAATTACAAACACAGAGACTGTCTGTATCAAAGCCTGCTGACTAGAATAAAAATCATTTGAACCGCATTTATAAAGAGAAACGTCTGCACACAATACTAGGCTCACAGGAAAAAGGGGAGGAAAGCAGGGAAACATCAGCTGCAATGGGTGAAATCCTGTCCTTTGTTTAAATAAGGAAGGTTCATTTGTGCTAATATTAAAGGACTGTGCTGAATACATAATAATAAAGGATCAAGGTGCGACTTGGTTCCTGCATTCCCCTTCTCTCTGCTTTCCTTTATTGCATTTCCCGTACTATAGTGAGTCATCTTCTCCCTCTTTTCCCCTCATTCTCCTCTTCTCCTTTTCCCCTCTCCTCTCCTCTCCTCTCCTCTCTCAGTAGATGTCACTGCAGTTCCACCACCAGCCAGGGGAGCAGGTGGATTGCAATGCATCGTGGGACACAGACACCTGCAGGTGACGATAGCAGTGACGAAAGGGACTGGAGGGGAGATAACGAGGGGAGGAAGAGGACAGATAAATGGAAAGGGAGGGGAGGAGACAGGGGAGAGACTGTGACTCTGTCTTTACAGGTGCTCTGGTGGGTTTAGTGCAATGCAAACTGTCACCACTAAATCCTTGCACAATCTATGCCATTTACATATGATGACCATAATAACATATTCAAGGGTACATTCATATCATACCCGTCAACTATCAGTTAAGTAATGAAGAGATAAAATATTGTGGCATCAGGAAATGTGGTGGTGAAAGTGCTAAACATCTCCATCAGTGAATAAAAAGCAATCTTAATATAAGTATTCCTTCTCTGATTGGAGCCAATGCAATTTACTAGCTCAGTGAGGGCAGAAAAAATACCACCTCTGTCCTAGTGACATTTCAAATATTTACTACTCAGTATGGCTGTTGCTTTAGCAAGTTAGTTGTAGAGTTAATATCATCTGTCAGTTAGTTTTCATCAATAAAAATCTGGTTTGCTGAATCATTGCAAGCCAGTGCCTGGATCTTGGTTTGTGTTGGGCAGATCTTTGAACATTCTCTTTAAGGTCAGTTCAATGGTTCTACTCTCATGCTGAGGTCTCAGGTCAGGCAGTTGTCTGTTTTCGACAATCATTAACTTTCTGATCTGTTTGGTGCAGTCAGCTGATCATCTGGCCTCCTGAAACTCTTTCTTATCTCAGTCGATATAATCATGCCCTGTATATATTCGTATATAAATGCCCAGTTTGGTTGGATCTTGGTTTTCTCAGACCTCTGGTGATCAGCTGTGCTGCTCAGGTCAGGCATGGTTGGTGAGGTGATTATAAGTGTTTGGAGTGTGATCAGGTGCTGAGGTGAACCCATTCAAACACTGTCATTGGGTTCATGTATTCCTTGTTTGAACAATCTGTGGATGTGGTTCTGAATCTTCAAATGGTGGTGTGTTTGATTCAGACAGTGGAGACTGAGGTGAGTCAGTCAGTTTCAGACAGGATGTGATGTTTAGAAAACATTTTCAGGGCTCAGTGACCTCTCAGTGTGTTGATATAAATCAAAAACAGACTAATGTCAGCATTGTCAATTCTAATAATTCAAATAATTCAATTGTGTTTGGGCTGAAACCAGGTGTGCCTGAGAAAATCACAATGAGATGCAGTGGAGGCAGCAGGTGAGCTGGTGTGATGATTAATGTAAACTGCATATAACGATGAGAGGTGTGGTGAAAGAGCCTGACGAAAAAGATGGTGACAGACCGAATGATGATACAGGAGATATATGGTTTTGGAAGACACTGGATGGAAAGGAGGTAGAGGTGGTTTCAAACATGAATCAAAGAAAGGCAGGGTATACTAAGACAGGACTAACTGAAAGTCTTCTGATGAGATGATGATCATGGTGGTCAGTGTGGTGGTGGTTTTCAGTGTGATCATGTTGCACCGTGGGAGGGTGCCTTCTGGCTTAAACTGCTATTGAATTAATTCAAGTTTTGTTGGATTTGTCAGACTGTTCATTAACCAATTCACGACCTCGATCTGAATAGAATAGGCTCAAATGAACTTCTTGGTAACTGCTGATATATGGCCCATGAATGGTTTCTAGTGGTGATAATGAACAGGTGCCTGGGTTGCTGGGCTATTTGAGCCTGATCTCTTTGATTTCAATCATTAGTAGTATTTCAGGTGATCGTCAAATGCCTGTTGTGAACTATTATTATCTGATAAAATGATGATATAATATATTGTTCTGGTCTCATTATGGATACTAATGAATCAGTCTATTCATTCATCATCTTGGTTTATTTGATATATGATCTTATTATTTTATTTGATTATTTCTAGTCATTTTCGAACAATGATCAGTATGTGTTTGAAATGGGAGGTGGTGAGTTTTTTATCTGGGTTTCTGCCTCAAAAGTGTGGAATGATCTTTGAATGGCATATTCAGGGCTGTTTCAGAAAAAATACTTTGAGATGACTAATTCACCACTAATATAATCAAATTATATATATATATATATATATATATATATATATATATACATCTCAGGCTGACAGGATACAGTGTAAGGACAAGTTATCATATTAGATCTCACTGATAAACATTGTTGAGATAAACATATTAACAATTAATTAATTTATTTTATCAGTCTCTGTCTGTGGGTACATTCTATCCTCCTGGGATCTCTGTCTCACTCAGTTTCCCCTCCCATATTTCAGTGCTCACTTTCCTCATTCATCTCTGATTTTTCAATTCTGCCTGAGGCTTTATTTAATTAAACAATTAAACTAACTAAACAGCAACTTCCCAAACAACAGCTCTACACAGATAAAGAACTTCAGATCAAAATATGAAAGGATGAGATTAGAAACTGAGCAGGGTGATCATTTAATCATTCTCAATGGATGGATAAACAATTAATATTATCAAATATATATAATAATCACTATTATATATCCTGGTCAAGATCGTGAGGTGTGGACTGATTGACCGTTTGTGTGTGTTGTTGTCATGATATTTGGTTCAGTTCTGGTTCAAGACTCTTTAATATAAAGAACAATCACTAATAATTTCCTCAACTTATTTAGTTGCCCATTGAGCAGAACTCTGGGAGGATAATGAATAATCAGATCAAAACTATGGTCCTGTTTTTGTTGGGATAGGTTTGGTGTTACTAATTAATGGTGGATGGTTTGGACCAGGCCTCCCCTTTGTCAGGTTGTTTGAGAGAGGGCAGCTATTTTCAGCGGCTGGGGTGGGAATGGGTGGCTTGAGGGAAGGAAAAACTGTTTCACAGATAGGAATCAGTACCATTGACCTGATGTGACTATTTTTCCAGAACTTTTTCATGGTGATTCTGGCTTCAAGGGGTTGAACTGGACCATCTCTCTTTCATCTTTTTCTAAACAAATGTATCTCTTCATCCTCTGTTAATCCTTAAGTTTATTCTTTCAGATGCAGTTCAGACCTCAGCCTCGTTTAACACAGGCGAGGAACAATTTGATTAAACTGATTTTGCTAGGAGACATTGATTGTGAGGTGGGATGGGCATTGATGATCTTCTGGTGAATATATTATCTCTGATCTGTTTTGGTACAATTTAAGTCAACAGTTAGTCTGTTGTGATCTGGTTTATCAATTTCTTGAAAGGACTAAGACCTGACAAAATAGTTGGTGAGAGTGATGAGGGGTGAGGATGAAATAGAAGGCAGGAAAGAACACAGGGAAGACAGAAGGTGCATCTTTGTTTCTGGGCGGCAACGGGACCTTTCAGAAAGGCAATTAAATAAAGAGATGATTGACGAAAGAGCAAGAGGCTCAGAATGATCTGTTAGATCAATAATTATATTATTAATCAGACTGGATGACCTCATTTTCAGTGCGGTTTCTGGATGGATTATTAATTGGCTCAGACTGAACAGTTAATAGTACTATATTATAATATATATATTAATTCAAATAATATTCAGACCTGGGTTGGATCAGTTGGCTGTAATTTTCATGGATCATCTGAGGTGGTGGAGGGCAGGTCCCAGACAGTGAGACCAGCCCAAGCCTTTGGGAGAGGCCAGGCAAGCTAAGCTATTCAACTACAAAACTGAATTCTTCTTTAAACAGAGGATGGATACAATTCTTGAGATACAGAGATAGACAGATGGCAAATGAATGAAGGATGGCTGAAAGGCAAAATGAAACAATTAATAGTGAACATTGATAATCCTTCAGTTCAACCTTCTTATCCTCAACTCTGTTAAGTTATTTGGACTCTCTTTCTCTGTTTATATCAGGACTCTCAACAGTGTGAGGCAGGAAATATTCAAGTTCATCTTTCTCTATTTTTCTATATATATATATATATATATATTTCTTTAATCTATTTCTCTATTGGTTTGCATAAGTTGTTGTTCAATGATAGGCCTTCTAGGTGGTCATTTGGAGGTATGTATTGTACACTCGGCTCGACATGAACAAACTAGTCCTCATTTAATGATCAATGGAAATAATCAAATGATTATTCTTCTGATGAATCAATTAATTCAATTGGTTGTGATCGATCATGGATAATTTGTCTCTATATATATATATATAAGTTTATTTAATATATATATAATTATTTGAATGAGACAGTGTGGAGATCAGCATCAGTATTGTTTTTATTATTTTGGTGTCATGAATATATATCTGGTTATATATTGGTTTAAATAATATCTTGAACTCATGGTTCTGGGTGGGCCAGGCACTGGGCCAGGCTCTCTCAGATGTGATCCCAGTGGGTGTGAGATCAGACTGTTCCAGATCCTGTGTTTTCCCACTGCAGTGTTCTCTCTGTGTTCAATTTCTATTTTCCACATGTGGAAACCCAAACAGCAAGTATATTTTCAGTTTGGAAACAGTGAGGCAGAGAGCACAGCAAATTCAAATGTCACTGGAATAAGCTGTCAGAACAGGTGTAATAACAAACTAACAAATAAGCAGACAAGTCAACAAATATCAGCAAACTGGATAATTATAACAATTTTCTCTCTATATCTGTTGAATAGGCAGAGTAATATATGTGTGTGGACAGGGCTGAGACAGACAGAGGTTGTTGGTTCTGGTTTGACATTAGTGGTTCAGGAATGGAGCTTAAAATGAAGTTGAGATGAGCAGACGGGCGATGACCAGCTAACTTCGGTGATGATTGAAATGCTGCGGAGAAAAGGTGGTTGATCTGCAGATCAGCGGTTTTCTTGTGCGATCGAGCAGCGAAGTGCCAATTCAGAGCGGAGGAAGAATGGACTGGATATTCTGGATGAATGTGGAGGACGGTTCTGGTACGTTCGACATTAAGTTTTGATTTTGACAGCTTCATTTGGGGTTATTTTAGGTCATCCTGGGCCAGCCTCCCTCCTCAGAGGCAGTTTCATGGTTGGGACATGGTTTCTGTGCGGATAGAACTTGTTTTGACATTTAAGGATGAAATATGTCTGTGTTGTCTCTTCTCTCAGTCAGGTGGGTGCTGTGAGGCTATTTCAGCCCTTCTGTACTATGTTACAGACGGACGAACAGTCTCTTATTCTGAGCTTTGCTTTCCATTATATTTCATGCATTACCCCCGAGAAAATGAGGTTGAAGGAGGTGAAGTGTCAA
The DNA here is from genome assembly GCA_033238685.1 of Lates japonicus. Taxonomy (NCBI): domain Eukaryota; kingdom Metazoa; phylum Chordata; class Actinopteri; family Centropomidae; genus Lates; species Lates japonicus. Next base: position 129,741 of record BRZM01000422.1, on the reverse strand, counting down.
ACTCTCTGCATGTCCTCATCCCTCTCCTCTTCAGTCCTTTCTTCCCTCTTATGCTATCCCTGTTTCTTAATATTTTAATGGACAGATGATGAGATGCAGTGTTCTGGGTCCCACAGACCTGGACCAGGCAGATGTTCTCAGACCATCCTGTTTCATCTTTTGGTTCTTGCAGCCAGTTGCCCAGCTGGGTGCCTGTGGTGTCAGTTTCTCAGCTCAGTTTTAACTCACATGCAGTTCAGTGGACTAAGTCAATGCTGAGAAAATTCTCCCATCTTCCTTTCAGACCTCTAGTCAAAACACTAATTAATCTTATTATTACTATTAATCTTATTCACTATTATTAATGAATATTAATTATATCATTATTAAATATATAATAGGTTGTAATTAATAAATTTTGATCTGTAAATCAGTTTTAATATTAGTTAAACAGATCTTTGGATTCTGTGTGAATCCCAGGCTGGGTTCTTTCAGAAAACAATCTTGGTTTATATATGAGATATTGATCAGATCTTAACAAGGCCTGGAAAGGGTCCCAATTATAATCCCAACATACTAAGTGATTAGTAAAGATGATCAGTGATTAAGCCAAACCATAACTTTGCATGCAAATGCTGAAGGATGAAAAAAATCAAAAACCAACTTCCAAACCTGAAAAAAGCCGAACAGGGCCTCAACCTTTAGGTGCTAATAATATCGAGAAGGCTAAATAATATCTTGGGAATGAATTATGATCATCTGAAGGTTCAGTGATATATATAAACGAACTTTTGATGACTTCTCAGTGAGCTCTGTGGTTTATGCTTACGTGAATGTTCACACACCCACAGATACATACTACAACACATGTGTTGGGACTGAACAATCCTAACACAAACATGAGAAGAGAACATACAGGGTGAGTGCAGTCTTGTGTGGTGTGAACATGATCTGTGATCAGTGGTGTGTGTGTGGATGTTTTCCAGTGAAAT